>PVKV010000643.1:0-264534 GCA_004027835.1 Alouatta palliata | reverse complement strand
AGAGAGGGGCCGAGGGGAACATAGAGAGGAGGGGCAGAGGGGAACATAGAGAGGAGGGGACAGAGGGGAACATGGGCTAGATCAGCCTGAGCCTCATGGCAGCTGCTATTTAACTTTGAATTGATTAAAATTCAATGAAATTGAAAATTCACTTCCTCAGCATCACTAGCACATTTCAAATGCTCAGGGTGCACACTTCTGCCTGAGTGAACTCTGCTAGGGAAGCTGGGAGACAGGCAGGTGGCTACCTGTGGCCTGTGGCTGCTCTAGGGGACAGAGCACAGGAAACCACTGCCATCCTTGCAGGATTGTCCCCTGGCCAGCATGGCCTAGATCACATAGCACCTCAGAGCCCAGAGCAGGTCTCAAAAGCAGTGGGAAAGGGTTCACCCCAACACCATGCATTCTCCCTGAACCGTCACACCACCTCTCCAAGAACAAAGCCAGCCAGCAGCATAGTCATCTTCACTTTATTGAATAAGGCACCCCACTCTCTACCAAGATTCTTCCAAATGAACGGCTGATTTTCCTGCAAAACTATGGATTGGTCAAAGAGAAATCACCACCTGGCCACCCCACTCTGTCCCCCATAGGAGGCTAAGGGTTCTTAGAGACAGAGGGATGAAGCATTTATGCCTGGAGAATTCATCACACCTGATTTCTGCACGATCTAAAATTAGGTCAAATTTAATTCACTTTATTTAAAGAAAATCTTTTTTTTTTTTGCAGACCCCTTCAGAACAATGCTGCCGTCTGTGAGAGACACGTGTAAGGCCACCTCTGTATACTAAGAACGTGCCCAGCAGGCGGAAGTTCAGCACACCTGCTGGGTGTCGGCACATGCCGCGTGCTACATCTTCGAGGCCACCAGTGGGTTCTGGGCATCAGACTCCAGCCACTCAATGAGGATCTGATTCACCTCGGTGGGCCTGGAGGAAAAGAGGAAGTGAAAGAATAAAAAAAGCCATTCATGCTTGTCTGGGCCTACCCACCCAACGCAAAGGCAGAGGTGCACTCACATGAGTGGCTAAGCCAGGCCAAAGCCGGCACATGAAATCAGGAAAGCTTTTATGGAAGGTGAACTGGGGGCCCGGTGCTCCCCCACCCAGGGGCCCCCAACCTCCTTACTTGTCCATCTGTGTCCAGTGCCCACAGTCCTCAATGTGTCCTCTTTTCAGGTAGGGGATCTGAAAGGAATACCCACGCAGGAAGGTCAGTGGGACAATGCAGATGAGTGTGTCTCAGTTTAGTGCAACGGGCAGTGGACGCCTTCTCTCTGCTCCCCAAGGGCCACCCTCCCTGAACCCTGCATGATTTAAGGGAATAATGAGTGAATGAGACCCACACCCCCGTGCAGGGGAAAGAAAGGGGATAGTGATGTTACTGACAAAGCCCTGTCCGGGAAGTGCTTCAGCCACGGTCCCATCTGCATGACAAGGAGTATCCTCCACTGCCAGCTTCCCTCTGAGCACCTGTGCCTCTCCCGGGGTGCACTGATGACCCCTGTGCAGGGCCGTTCCCTCACCCAGTCCTCCATGTGGTTGGACATCTGAGGAGTGAGCACGAAGTCTTTCTCCGCTGTGACCATCAGGGCCGGAATCAGGATCTGGGGAGAGAACAGGAAACGGGAGTGGCCGGCATGCCACAAGGGAAACCCTCCCTCTTCCTCTGCTGTGACTCCCCTGAAAAGACCCCTGCCCACTGTCCTGCTGTGATCCTGATGTGGTATCTGCCAAACTTTGCACAACAGACTTGTGGTGATTACTGGAGATCTTTAAAATGACAGCTTCAGCAGTGCAGGGGCCAGCTTGGGTCTTGTGTGTGCATGTATGTGAGCGAGAATGTGTGCTGACCTGTGTGTAACTGGGAGAACCGAATCCACCGCACTATGAGGGCGGAAGACACCCTTGAACGAATGAAGATCAAGATTACTCTTCTCTGAATTAAGCAGATGCTTAAAAGGGGCGGCCAAGTTTCCAGAGAGAATGGGGCAGCCACAATAGTTATCAATGTGACACAAATGGCAGCAAAATGACTTCCCTTTTAACTGCTGGCAAATGAGGTTTTGCATAGGGAGGCATGCACACGAAGGCCAGGAAAGCCTCTGTTTTTTAATTTTTTCTCGCTCCACCATCACCCTAATTTCCAAGCAGCTTTGAGCCATCCCTGGTTGAGGAACTTGCACTATTTTCCTTTATGCACAGAATGATGGGTGTCTCTCCAGACCCCTACCTCTTCCCACAACCAGGAGCCAGGAGAAGGTCAAAAATGATTTTCTGGTTAAACCGAACCCTGAGGCTTCTATGAGGTTTGTAAACTCTAGAATGCTCCAAGCTAAAATGTGAACTGGCGGGGTGGGAGGGGCGGGATGGGAGGAGGTGGGACAGTAGAGAGGAAGCTCCAGCCGGAAACTGCAGAAGAGAGGCCGGGCACAGTGGCTTACACTTGTCACCCCAGCACTTGGGGAAGCCAAGGTGGGTGGAATGCTTCAGGTCAGGAGTTCCAGACCACCCTGCACAACATGGTGAAACCCCGTGTCTACTAAAATACAAAAAAATTAGCCAGGCATGGTGGCACACACCTGTAATTCCAGCTGCTTGGGAGGCTGAGGCAGGAGAATCGCTTGAACCCAGCAGGCAAAGTTGCAGTGAGCTGAGATGGTGTCACTACACTTTAGCCTGGGTGACAGAGCAAGACTCCATCTCAAAAAAAAAAAAAAAAAAAAAAATTAGCTGGGCACAGTGGAGGGCACCGGTAATCCCAGCTACTCGGGAGGCTAAGGCAGGAGAATTGCTTGAACCCAAGAACTGGAGGCTGCAGTGAGCCGAAATCGTGCCTCTGCATTCCAGCCTGGGTGACCAAGCAAGACTGTCTCCAAAGGAAAAAAACAAAAGACAAGAAAAAGAAACTGCAGAAGAGGAGGGCTTCTGACCTTAGCACCTTTGGGGTTTACCCTCCCAGTGCCTTGTCAGTATTTTCCTCCACACTTTGAGAGATTTTGGATGTCCAACTGCTGTTTAGTCATTTTCATCAGTCATATAATGACAAGGAACACTGACAGAGCCTCTAGGTGCCCAGTACTGCCTGTAACAGGCCACATGCTTTTGCTTATTTCATCCTTACACAGCTCTCTGCGGGAGGCACCGTTCTTGCCACTTCACACTGCAGAAGCAACAGTGGTCAGAGGGGGTAAGTGCCATTCCCACAGTCACACAGGGGTTAGATTCTGCCACGTGCCCCCGAGCCTGCTCTTAACCACGATGTTATACACTCTAGGGCCTCAAGACCTAACTTTGGGAGGTCAAGACATGGTCTGTTTACACACCATGGTATCCTAGGGGCTGGGGGGAAGCCTGGCATGTAGCAAAGTGTTCACTCACAGAGTGAACCAGCAAGGTAACCAGGGCTACTGAGTGAGCTGATGACGGCCTGGCTACTTGTGCAGTCACACTGGGAAGTAATTTGATTTCCCTAAGATTTTTAAACATTTTGAATGTAAACTGGGGACCTCCAATACTCCTTCTGCAGACCTGGAGATTGGAAACTCATCTTCTGCTTGGCAAACGGGGAAACGGAGACTCAGAGATTGATTGTGCAAGGTGACACCACCAGAGGCTAAAGCCACATCTCTGAGAGCACCTAACGCTCTCTGGGGTGGGGGGCTCCAGAATCCACGTTGCCTCTGGGAGGTGCCATCTGCAGCCCTGGCGTGGGGTACCACCAGGGGACCTGGGGATTCCGGATGGATGCTGCAGTGACCTGGACACACCCCAGCTCCATCCCCAGCATCACCCTCCACCATCCAAGGGAAGCACCAGCAAGAAAGATCCTAAGGGGAAACCTGTGAATGGAGTCACTTCCCAAACCCGAAAGGGAAAGGAGGTGGCCAGCAGGCTTGTCCATGCCCAGCTCTGGCCCAGGTCATATCAGCTCAGGCCAATGGGCAGCCCTGTGGGTGGCTCCTGGGGTCCAGAGGGGACCGTGCTGAACCTGGCCCTCACCTTCCGTCCCAAGCTTTTGCAGGCCCACTTCCAGTTCCTTTCCATGTTTCGGTACCAGTTTAGAGGACCTCTGGGGACAGATCAGAAAGTAAAAAGATGGAGGTGGTGAGTAGATGGCTCTGCTACAGACACCAACAGAAACTCGCTCTGCACAGCCAGTCACCCTGGGAAGAGGGAAGCCTTCTGCAGGGGCCAGAGAACAGAGCCCAGGACCCTCGCCTTGCTGTCGGGTGCGGTTGCCAAGCTTTACCAGCAAGGCCTGCTGTGAGGACACGGGACTCCACTGAGTGAGCTGGCAGCCTCTGGGTGGGCTTTTGGGACACACAGAAGCCAATTCTACAGGACTCTCCAGGGAATGTCACCAATGGAGGCTGGAGAGGTGGCTGATGGTGGGGAACATGGTTTAGCAGCCCCACCATCCAAAGACCACTCGCCTGCCCAGGGAGCCCGCCTGAGGGGACACTGGGAGGTGGTGTCAAGATGTCCCCGCCTAATGCGACATGGGGAAGTGGGGCAAATGCACCAGAATGCATGCACTTTTTCAGTTTACGTGGAATTTTATGTTTTTCTGAAGAAAGAGCCCAGAGTTGCCATCTGAGTTTCCGAGGATTCATGACTGAAAAGTAGTTAAAGACCTCTGCCCTATGGGGGACCCACAAGCATAAGGAAGGATAAGCTGAGCTGTCCCAAATTAGAGCAGGCTGAGCACACAGAGTAGTGAGCCTCCCGACCCTGGAGGCATTCAAGAAGAAGCTGGCCTGGCCCCCATGAGGGCTGTGGTAGAGGAGAACTCGGCCTCACCCTCCACCTGGGGGCTGAAGATCCTTCTCTGCCAATAATCTCTCATCTGTGTCTGTGGCCCTGTGTTCTCTTTACCTGAACCCAGACTTCTTGAACTGCTGCACATAGAACTGGATTTCCTCCTCAGTGACCATCGTGCTGAGGCTGGGCTCTTCTGGGCTCCTTACAAAAAGTCCTCCTGCAAAAAAAAGCCACTGTTGACTTCCCCACCCATGGGCCAGGCGTCTGCATTCTGAGGCCTCTAACGAAGGCCACACGTTACTGCCTCTCGAAGACCATCTCAACTTGCCTAAGGCCTTGTGAGAGGCTCCATCTTTTGTTCCTTTATCTTTTGCCAGAGTGAACCCATCTCCTGGAGAGCTCTGAGCTGTGATCTCACTGTCACACTGGAGCCTAACTGTCCCTCCCACGCAGGCCATGACTTCACCGGCTATGGTCACAGCTCTTGGACCAACCACAGTCGCTGGCTTTTTCAGGCACACAGCAGCTGTACCCCAGGCCCTGCTACCCCCAGCTCCCGCTCTCCTCTCATCTAAACCTTTCCCAGCCAGCTTAACTGTGGCCCCTGAAGATACTGCGAGAGATTCTTGGAATTTTCACAAGCGCTTGTTCCGTTTTTCCCCAAAGGCAGGAAGAGAACCCAGGCCAGGAGGCTGCATGATGATGCCTCCCGTGTGTCCCACAGACCCTCTGCGGTATCCCATTGTGGACCCCTGTCTTGTCTTCAGGGTGCTGTAGAGTCCCCCCAGAGGATGGCCTGTGATGACCCCCGTCAGCCCAGGGACCACTGCAGTTTCACAGGGCACAGCCTCAATGCGGGTGCCTGAACAGGGCCAGTCAGCATTTCCAGATTCACAAAGACCAGGAGGCACAGGAGCTGGGCATTCCAGGCTTTTGTGAGACACATCAAAGGGGTATGTGACCAGGATGTCACCCTGTGGCGAAGCCATCCTGAGCCTCCCTGCCAGGTGGATGCTCCAGGCCCACTGTGCCTCAGGGCTCCGAGGCAAGCATCCCAGCTGCTCCGCCTCCCATAGGGGGTGGGCTCCCTGAGGGCGGCCACCCTGCTTGGTGTGTATGGGTTCCTAAGCATGCAGCCCTGGCCTCATACCCAGTGTGTGCTCAGAGCATGTGAGGAATGAGTGAACGCGTGAATGAACCAGTGACAGACAGTGTGAAGGAATAAGGGAATGTGGGTGTCGGGGAGGGAGGGGAGAGTTCTTGGGGCAGTGACAAGAGCATGGCCTTCAGGGTGAGGAGTTTAACCCTGGCTCAGCTGCTCTGGACAAGTTACTTAACCCTCTGAGACACGTTTTCCTCTTTGCAAGTTAAAAATAGTAGAATTTTTTGGAATGCTTCAAGGCTCATAAATAATTTATCTAAAGGGTGTCAGTCCAGAGTTTTAAACACATGGTCAACACGTGCCCAAACAAGTGACAGTGGCCACTATTACTCATAAAAATACAAGTGAATGATGTTAAGGCCACAGTGCTGTGGCAAAAATAAGGTCTTGTGGGAAGAGTGCTGGATCTATTAGCTCTGGGGATGAGCTCCAATCTAACCTCAACTCTGACCCGTCACTCATACCCAACCCAGGAGGGAGACAACGCTGAGCTCCATGTGGGGGCACTGGAGACATGGCACCTGGATGCAGAGGGGCCAGTGGACTGCAATGGAGGAGACCTGGGCGGGGCCCTGCCACACCTCGCCTGCATATACCGGGTGACTTCCTCAGAGGTAAGCTCTCAATCCTGGGGTCCTTTTCAGTAGAGGGTGGATTTTGCCCTAGACAAGCTCTAAGACTCCTCCAATCTCTTACTGTTTGAGATCTTGAAGCCACAGTTCCCTAGAGGACAGGAACTACAGGCTGTGTGGTCAGGCCTAGGGCTTCAGCCCCATGCATGCCAAGGGGACCCTGGTTGGGCAACTTAAAGTTTAGGGCTACAGCGCTCAGGGCTTTTGCCCACAGCAGTCAGACACAGAAACATCCATTTCACATTCAGCTGGTTCTGGATGTGGCCCTCCCAGCTCCCTTCTCTCCCAAGCATGTCTCTTACCCATTTCACGGACATTATGCACCGATAAAACAGTCTGTAGGAAGAAAAGAGTTGGAAATGATGTCATGGGGAAGCAAAGGAAATAGGCTCATCTGAAAACCCTGTCATGAAGGAAAACCTCTCAGTACCACACAGATTGTAACAATCACGTGCAACTCCCAAGAGAGCCAGGGACTCCCTCACAGGAGTCAAGTAAAGAGGGAGCTCACAACCAAAGCTCTGGGCTGAGGC
Organism: Alouatta palliata; assembly: GCA_004027835.1. Classification (NCBI taxonomy): domain Eukaryota; kingdom Metazoa; phylum Chordata; class Mammalia; order Primates; family Atelidae; genus Alouatta; species Alouatta palliata. The sequence goes on along the minus strand of PVKV010000643.1, from coordinate 257,444 downwards.
TGCCCCAGGCCCTTGCAGACCTTGGTAATGTGAAGACCTGGGTTTGCTAACCACTGGTAACAAGAAAAGAGGCCCTAGGCCTATGATGAGACGTTGGAGATGTGATATTCCATGCCCGTCCATGGTAAATCCAGTAAATCTGGGGTCTCTGATGTGCTATGCCCTCCATGAAAAAACTGATTAGAAAAAAATGTCCTCAACATGATAAAGATGTTAAAGGAGTTCCCCTGTTTCAGCTTGGTACTAAGAGGAAACCAAAAGACACCCCCTTGGGAATTCACAGCTATTCGCCTGCCTTCCCAAGTGCCTGGATTTGAGTTTGCATTCTCTGCACGATCTGGAAACCCCCAAAGTGTGAAGTTAACAAGAACAACAACAATAACAACAAAGTGAGCCTTGGCTGGTAATGCCAACAGGATGCCTGGCAGAAGAAATCCTTAACCACCCATGGGGTCATCTCCTCAAGCCCAATTGAAGCAGACTAGTACTCATTACGTGCTGCTGAAGATGGGCTTATAAACCAAAATTACAAAACCCACACTCACACAAGGCCCCACAGAAGGGGCAGCAAACACAGCAAAGAGCAAAATAAGACTCTCCAAAGATATCAAATAACAGAGCTTGGGAGAAGGAGAGGGAAAAAAAAAAGAGAATTAGAAATGAATATGCTTACAATGATTGAAGACATAAAAGGAACTGAAAATTAAGAATACAACAAGACTCTATCAAAGGAGATCAGAATGATTTGAAAAAGAACCAAATAAAATTGTCGCAAATTAAAAAAACTATTTCTTGAAATTAAAACTTCAAAGATGGGTTAAACTGCAGATCAGACACTGCAGTGTTCAGAATAATTAACTGCCTAAAGACAATTAATATACAGAAAGTCAGACCTGAGGCTGACTCACAAGCAATGACAGAAGTTTCCAAAATGAAATAACCTAGAATTCTATGCTTAGATACATGATTTTTCAAGATTAGGAGTAAAATTAACATGTCTTCAGGCACCAAATATGAATTTACCACCAATAGACTCTTATTGAGAGAACTACTAAAGGAGGTGCTTCAGGAAGAAAGAAACTGAACTGAATGCAAATGAATGAGATGCAAGAAGTGATCAGTAAAGAAAGGGGAAAATATGGAACCGTCTGATCAGGCACTGACTGTACATAAAACAACAATAGTAATGATGACTCCTAACACATAAGACAGGAGGGTGTGCAGGTTACAGAGGTAAAGATTCTAAACTCCTCTGCTTCTTCAAGAAGAGAGTTGGGGACATCCATTAGTTTTGGACTTGGGTAAGCTAATTATGCATGTTAAAATGGTAATGGTAATAGCATAATTTCTAAGCCATCATTATTATAATCATTCTCTGACCTTGTGTGTGAGTGAGATATAAATTTTCCCATTAAGGACAGATCAGTAAGGGGACCTCAATCACTCTGACTACAGAAATGAAAGAAAAGATGGCCAGATTGCTACACCTGGTCCCTGCCACACCCCAGGTAACCCATTTTGTTCACAGCTGCCCCCTCCCGCTCTTACGCCCCCATTCCCCACCCCTCACCTCATTGCTCGCTCTGAAGAAGCTTTTGAAAGTCCGACTAAGGTTCTGTTCCAGTTCAGCCTCAGCCACTCCCTGAAACAATCAAGAAAGCAAAATGAAGGGCCCCCTAGAAATGGTGGAAACTGTACCCCTCCTTCATCTGACTGAAAGCAAGAAGCCCCCTACCTCTGCTCCATCCAGCCCAAGTCTCATCAGAGTTGCATTCATTTGAATTTTCATCATAAAACACATTTTTAAAAGGTTAACATAAAATACCAGATGCTAACTGTAGTTCCCCATGGGAGGCAGGTTTATAGATGCCGCTTTGTATTTTTCAATGTTCCTATAACGAGAAGGCGCTACTTATAACAATCTCTTGAAAGGAATTGGGAGGGGGCTGGTAGAGGAACAGGTTGGAGGCTGACTGGTAGTAAGAAGAGAGGGGGTCCATGGATTGAGAAACCAAGCAGAAAAGCCAAAACCTGTAAGTCAAATGCTCTTCCATTCAGTCATCTAAAGTTTGCTATATTGAGGCCAGGAGTTTAAGACCAGCCTGGGCAGCATAGTGAGACCCCATCTTGACAAAGAAACTTAAAGAATTTTTTTTTTTTTTTTTTTTTTTTTTTGCAGTAGAAATTTCAAAACTAGCTCCTTTGATTTGGGTCTTGTTACAGACCATCAGATTGCCAATGGCTTATATTCCGTGGACAGAGGAGCACAGCTTTCACTGGTGAAGAGCTGGGACGTAGAGCCTTTCTGGTGACAAATGACCAGGTCCTTCCAGTTTTTGGGAGCAGTATGGCATTTAACTGCCCAGTCTACACACAGGTCTCTGGCTGTTCCCAGGTTTCTGGTTCATACGTGGGAATTCTCTGACTTGAACTTGCTTCATCAGCTCCACAAACACTGAGCTCTTTCTCTGGCAAACTGGACCAAGAGATGCCAATGTACAAAATAGGCTCCAGAACCTTCCTGATGGACCCGAGGATGGTGGAGGGGTTTGGGCAAGGTCTAAAGTGAAGTGTCCAGGTCACTGAATGTCATGTGCTGAGGGCTGGGGAGGAGATTCCTATTGGAGGCTCAGGGTGTGAAGTCTTCCTCTCCCGCTTCCCCTCTCCTTCCTATCCCAATCCCCTCCAGAAGCTCCTCAGCAAAGCAGACACCAAGAACAGGGGCATGGCTGGAAGGTGGAGACAGATCATCCATGGATCCTATCTTCTGGAGGGGGTAGCCTAGTTCGTGGCTTTCTGGAGCATACCAGGACAATTTGAATTCAATCTGTTTTTTCCAGAAGTTGAAAGGGCCTGGATCTGAAAGCTGTTCCAGATGTAGTTTAGGAGAAAACAGCTGTCCCTGAGGCAGAGATCCACCAGGGGCAACCACTCAGAAGTAATAAAATTCTTGGTCGGGCGTGGTGGCTCATGCTGTAATCCCAGCACTTTGGGAGGCTGATGTGGGTGCATCACCTGAGGTCAGGAGTTCGAGACTGGCCTGGCCAACAAAGTGAAACCCTGTCTCTACCAAAAATACAAAATTAGTTGGGTGTGGTGGTTCACGCCTGCAATCCCAGCTACTTGGAGGCTGAGGCAGGAGAATCACTTGAACCTGGGAGGCAGAGGTTGCAGTGAGCCGAGATCTTGCCATTGCACTCCAGTCTGGGCAAAAAGAGCAAAACTCCATCTCAAAAAAAAAAAAAAAAAAAAAAAAAAAACTTTCTGCAGTACAGCTGCTGTGGAGGGACTGGCGCTATGGGAGGGAACTGAGTTAAGTGTGGTGATGCCAACTGACTCTCCTCTCCTTCCTTCTAACCACCCACCTACACGCAGCTGAACTAGTCTGCAGGATGTTTTCTCAGCAGGCTTCCTGCTTGCCAGCCTCCCTGGTTTAACACACTGTTACTTTCACCAAGAGCACTGACTTCTATCAGTTTGGCCTTCAACACTGGCCCCAAACACTGCCTTCTCCATGAGGTTCCACCTTTCCCATCACCAAGGGGTAACTCTGCTTTTCTTGGATCCCACAGAGCCTTCAGTGTGCTCTCCTGGGACCTTCTTGTTGACAACTCATCCTGTTCTCAGCAGCATCTGCGGCTGCCCTTAAGATATTGTCAGAGGAGAGGAAGATCCTGAAGCCACATTCATAAAGCATTAGTTCCAGCGATCTGCAGTCCTCAGTGCTTGTACAGTTTGAGAGGTTATTTATTTATTTGAGATGGAGTCTTGTTCTGTTGTCCAGGCTGGAGAGCAGTGGTGCCATATTGGCTCACTGTAACTTCTGCCTCCTGGGTTCAAGTGATTCTCCTGCCTCAGCCTCCTGAGTAGCTGCGATTACAGGTGCCCACCACCATGCCCAGCTAATTTTTGTATTTTTAGTAGAGACAGGGTTTCACCATGTTGGTCAGGCTGGTCTCGAACTTCTGACCTCAAGTGATCTGCCTGCCTCGGCCTCCCAAAGTGTTGGCATTATAAGCACGAGCCACCATGCCCTGCAAGACATTACTCTTTTTTGTTCTGCTCATCATTCCTCACAGAAGCTCTGGATCTGTGCTGTGGCAGCACAGAAGGAACGGAGACACTGCTCATCTGGCAGTGCTGGATCTGGGGGTGGAGAGTTTCTGATGAAAACTATGTCTGCCTGTTACTGGCAGTTCCTTCCGTTTTGTAAGATTCAATTATAATGGTGTCAATGGCAGCCTTCTGCAACACGATGATGAATGCCACGGCAAGAAATAGCCACGGGAAGCAGCACATTTAAGTGATGGATGGAAGCCCTGGTCAGCTCTGAGTGTGTGGCTGTTGGTCATCATTCTTATTTACTGAGAGCAGTCCTCATCCCAGAAACAGCTGCTGCTCACGAGCTCAGGGGCACATTTCAGTGTTTGGAGGAACCTGCGGAAACCTGGACAAGACTTTGCCTCAAATGACCCTTAAAAGAGCAAACCATGTCAAAAAGGTCTGTAAAGAAAATCAAAGAGAGGCCAGGTGTGGTGGCACAAGCCTGTAATCCCAACACTTCGGGGGGTCCAGTCAGGAGAACTGCTTGAGGCCAGGAGTTCAAGACCAGCCTGAGCAATATAGAGACCCTGTCTCTAAAAAAAAAAATTTTTTTAATTAGCTGGGCATGGTGGTGTGTGCCTGTAGTCCCAGCTACTAGGAAGAGTGAGGCAGGAGGACTGCTTGAGCCCAGGAGGTCGAGAATGCAGTGAGCTATAATTGTGCCACTGCACTCCAACCTGGGCAACAGAGTGAGACCCTCTTTAAAAAAATCAGAATGAGAAAAGGTAAACAAACCTGCTCACTCACATGAAAGTGTAGTGGAGCAACAGAAAGAACAGAATGAAGCTGGGGACCAGAAAGGAGAGAAGATAACAGAAGATAACATTTGTCCTCTGCTTAGGCGCTTAGCTGAGACTTTCTGACTCTCTTTAACATATAAAAGGTAACACTCTATCTTTAAATCCTACAGACCAATGACAAATTTCCTGTCTGCCCTGGATAGGGGCTCCTCCTTTTGTGTTCCTGTGCACAGTATTTAAAGGATGGATTTTAGAGTCCAATAAACACACTTTCAAGCCCAAGTACTAGGAGTTACTAGCTGGGGAACTTTTTTCCCTGGAGTCTCAGTTTCCTCATCTCTAAAATGGGGATTTTGTAAATGAGCTAATGCCCATGTCTTATAATGCCTGACACGCAGGAGGCATGCCAATAAATATTATCATTATCTCCATTTTTTTTTTTAGAGATAGGGTCTTGCTGTGTTGCCCAGGCTGGAGTGTGGTAGTGCAGTCATGGCTTACTGCGACCTCAAACTCCTGGACTCAAGTGATCCTCTCGCTTCGGTCTTCTGAGGAGCTGGCATTACATGTGTCCACCGCCATGTCTGGCTAAATTTTAAAAAATTTTTGTAGAGATGGGGTCTGGCTATGTCGCCCAGGCTGATCTCAAACTCCTGGCCAAGTGATCCTCCCACCTTGGCCTCCCAAAGTGCTGGGATTACAGGCTTGTACCACCATACCTGGGATTATAGGCGTGAGTCACTGCACCTGGCTGATTTTTAACAATTTTAAATTAATATATAATTAGAGCTCTTTAAATGATATCATCTGGCTTTAGAGTGGGCCCTAGATCTAATGACCTGTGTCCTTATGAGAGCAAGAGGGAAACCAAGACATACAGAGACACAGAGGGGAGGATGCCACATGAAGACAGGTAGGGACGGGAGTGATGCCTCTACAAGCCGAGGGACTGCCAGCAACTGCCAGAGGCTGGGAGACGGCATGGGACAGATTCTCTCTTGAACCCCTGCTGAGACCGTGATTTTGGACATCTAGCCTCGAGAACTGTAGAGAATTCACTTCTGTGGTTCTAAGTCACCCAGCAGCCCTGGGAGCAGGAACACAAAAGGAGGGGCCCCAATCCAGGGCAGCAGGAAATTTGTCATTGGTCTGCAGATTTAAAGATACCTTCTGCAGATTAAAGAAAGTTGGAAGGTCTCAGCTAAGTGCAAAAGCAGAGGACAAATGTGATCTTCTCCCATTTCTGGCCCCCAGCTTACACTAAAGCATGTCTCCAGGCAGTATCTTGATGTGGGGCTGTGGGGAGAGGGTAAGGAGGGAAAGGCGCAGGGTCTTAATCACCCTGGGCTCCGCGGGGCCAGGCACCCTCCCCAGGAGCAGCAGGCAGCAGATGTGCCAACCGCAGGTGGGGGTCTGGAGGGTCCCAGGATCCAAGGTGCCCTGGACTTCCCTCATCCCCCCAGTTCTCTTCCCAAGTGCATATTCCACTCACTGTCAGAGGGGCCCTGGAAAGGCACGGCGCCACGAAGAAGCTGGAGTTTTGTCTAGACTTGCCACTCAGCGCTGGTAGGCGCAGTGCTCTCAGTCACCTCATTTGTCAGGGAGGTGCCCCCATGTTGGTGGGGGGAGCACAGCACCGCCTCCCATGCTCAGCCCTCCTCACAGAGAGAGCGCCCCTCCACCATCGAAGGAATTTCTCCTCCTTCACCTTTCTGGAGTCCTTTCGAAGGTAGAGAACAAGTTGCTGAGAGGTTGCACTTAATTGTGGCTATTGTTTTGTGGCTGAGAGTGGAAACAGCTGTTGAAGCCAAATTGCAGCGTCCACGAAGCCCCCACTCAGCCCTCCCGCCCTTAACAATTAACGCCAGAGGACGCCTCCACTGATCAGCACGCTGGGCCAGCAACTCTGTTTCGTGCTCAGTCTACCTTGACAAGAACGAGTCCAATTTCCCTGGAATTCTCGAAGACAGTCCAGGAGAAACGGTGGGGTGGTTGTCCCTGAGGTCAAAAATGCCAGTGGCTGGAAGCATCTGAAATCTGGGCAGAGAGCAAACTGCTGACCTTTGACTCTCTGCGGTGTGGCTGGTCAGATGAGAGAGGTGGAGAGCAAAGACTTGGGGAACTCTACAGGGAGGTAGGGCGCTGGGGGCCACCTGCCGTTTGCTGACGGTGCCAGTCTTTCTATCCACAACAGCACTGAGCTGGGCAGCCCTTGTCACAGAGCAGATGCTCAGGTAGGGGGCCTGAAGTGCTTCGTTGAAGGTCAGGCAGGTTATAAATGACAACACTGGACTCCAAACCCCTCTGTATTTGGTTCTTTTTACCACAACATACAGTAACATAACACCACCAATTTACGACAATGAAAATAACCCTGCCAGGCTGGATGGGGTGGTTCACGCCTGTAATCCCTGCACTTCGGGAGGCCGAGGTGGGTGGATCACAAGGTCAGGAGTTCGAGACCAGCCTGGCCAACACAGTGAAACTCCGTCTCTACTAAAATGACAAAAATTAGCCGGGTGTGGTGGTGAGCGCCTGTAGTCCCAGCTACTCAGGAGGCTGACGCGGGAGAATTCAGCTAAACCCAGGAGGCAGAGGTTGCAGTGAGCTGAAATTGCACCACTCCACTCCACCCTGGGCAACGAGAGCAAAACTCCTTCTCAAAACAACCAACCAACTCCTCTTTTAAACTATATTATTCAGCTGTGAAAAACAATCCAAATAATGTCCATCAACAGAGGATTAAATAATTCCAGGTTCACCCGTTACAAAACCCCATGCAGCCATTAAAAAGAACAAGATAAATCTGTATGTGCTGACAAAAAATCTGTGCAATATGAATTAAATGAAAAAGCAGCATGATTCCATTTATATTAAAAATTCTGTATATGTGTGTGCTCAGGACCTTTTTTTAAATAGCAAGCATGAATTACTTCATAATTTTAAAATCCTAAAAAATAAACTCCAATCACCAGCTGTCCCCATGGCCTGAAGGAGCTACTGTTTCTAGAGCGTAAGAAAGACCCAACATTTAGGCTGGCATGGTGGCTCACACCTGTAATCCCAGCAGTGTGGGAGGCTGAGGTGGGGGACTACTTGATGCTAGGACTTGGAGACCAGTCTGGGCAACACACGAAAAACAATAATAATAATAAAGATAGAGAGAGAGAGAGACTCAATGTTTTGAGGGGAAAGAAAATCATTTGTGGATGATTTTCAGCCAGATAAAGCTTTCTGCCTATAATTTTTCTTTTCTCACATTTTCTCTCTGATCCCTAGTTTCTCATCTGGTTAAATACTTAAACAAAAGGGATTTTATTTTTTATTTTTTCCTTTTTTTTTTTTTTTTTTTTTAACTCGGGCTGGAGTGCAGTGGTACAATCTCGGCTCACTGCAACCTCTGCCTCTCAGGTTCAAGAGATTCTCTTGCCTCAGCCTCCCGAGCAGCTGGGATTACAGGCGTGTGCCACCAAGCCCAGCTAACTTTTGTATTTTTAGTAGAGACAGGGTTTTACCATGTTGGCCACACTGGTCTCGAACTCCTGATATTAGGTGACTGGCCCGCCTGCTGAGATTACAGACGCGAGTCACCATGCCCAGCCCCAAAGGGCATTTTGATGCCTAAAATCTGCCTCTAGCTTGCTATGTGGTTCCAGACACACACACACACACACACACACACACACACACACACACACACAGGTGCCTGCCACCCAGTCTTCCTCAAAGAAATAAAAATACACATGTGCAGCTTAAGGACAAGTAAAGAAGACCAGCGTCACGAGGTGGGAGAGGGGAGGGTTCCTATGATATCCTAGGCATGTTCTGGTATGGGGGAGCTAAGGGGCTGTATCCCCCAGTCCAAGCGAGGACTTTGGGAATCCTCAGAATTAAAACATGGAACAGCTCAGCTGAAATGACCCAACCAATTCCACTGGCCTTCGCTGCCAGAGCTGCCTGGTCTTCGTGCTTTCTCACTATACACATGAAAAGCTGTCACCTCTTCTCTGAGAAGCAAAGGAAAACAAGCCTTGTTTGTTTCCAGCACACTTGGCAGATTCCCAGGCCAAGACTCAACACATTGGCTAAGGGCTCAGAGAGCTATATGGGAGCTGACTCTAAACTTGGAGTTTATCTAAGGCTCACCCTCCAGTGCTCAGCAGAGATGAGCCCAAAGTGGGGAAGATGGGGCTCGGTGCAGTAGCTCACGCCTGTAATCTCAGCACTTTGGGAAGCCAAGGAAGGTTGATCACCTGAGGTCAGGAGTTCAAGACCAGCTTGGCCAACATGGTGAAACCCCAACTCTATTAAAAATACAAAAATTAGTCAGGCATGGTGGTGAGTGCCTATAATCCCAGTTAGTTGGGAGGCTGAGGCAAGAGAAGGGCTTGAACCCAGGAGATGGAGGTTGCAATGAACCGAAATCGTGCCACTGCCCTCCAGCCTGGGCAATACAGTGAGAATCTGTCTCAAAAAATAATAATAAAAAAAAATAAATTGGGAAGACAGGTACACCCACAACACAGAAGGAGTTTTCCTTTGGCTGCGTGGGTCTGGAACAGCCTCAGTGCTCCTAGGCAGAAGCAGGCAATGCCAGAAATGCCTCCTCCCGGCCAGGGAGGGAGTGGGTTAGGAGCTGGCAGGAAGGAGGAACCCCCAGCACCCACTGCGCTTCAAAGAGCTGTTCTCTATGCTATTGGCTTTATTTACTGATCTGGAGTCAGCTTAAATTTGAAGCTACTACCTGTTTGAAAACTACCCAAAACCAACCTTTTGCAGAGGAGGAAACTGAGGGCCAGAGATGGGAAGCACCTTTGCCTACTCATTCCTCAGAGAATAGGTACCAGGCAGGCTGGCAGGAACCCGTTTCTCCTCCAGTCCCAGCTATGTGCCTATTGAGTTGGCTGGATACAGCCCAACCTGGTTGCTGGGTATCTTTCCATGGCCGGATCACTAATTTGAATACGTAACATTTCCCTGCCAAGGCGCTTTGTTCTTAAGAACAAAACCGTCTCCAAAACTCTCACTGCAGATTTTAAACCCAGCTGCTACGACAGAATAGAGGTACTGATTTTTCCACAATAACTGTAACAACCTTTGAAACAAAAAAGCTGTGCCTTTACAAAGGCTGTAATTACTAAGCGTCTCTCTCCTAAGGTCACTTTTGCAATTAGGACTTTGAGCTTATCCTGATTTGTCCCTCCTCTCTCTGTTTGAATCACCATAGCTCACAGAACAAGGCACAAGCTCTCTTCCAGCACAGCTTAGTGGGAGGCATGGGCTTTGAAGTCAAACAAGCCTCGGTCAATATCCTGACCCAATGATGTACCTGGTCTTGGCCAAGTTGGGGTTAAGCCCTCTGAGCTTCTGTTTGCTCGGCTGAGAAGATAGGAGAGGATTCTTAGTGTTGCTGTGAAAATTAGAACCACCTGGCATGAGTGCTCAAAAACAGCTGTAGCTGCAACCCATTGACAGATGACTGGATTAAGAGAATGTGGTCTATACGCACCATGGAAAAGTATTCAGCCTTAAAAAGGAAGGCAGTTATGACTCATGCTACTACAGTGGATGAACCTCAAAGGCATGATGCTCAGTGAAAGAAACTAGTCACAAAAGGACAAATACTGCATGCTTCCACTTACACGAGGCTCCTAGAGGAGTCAAAATCATGCAGACAGAAAGCAGAATGGTGGCTGCCAGGGGCTGGGTGGGGAGATGAGGAGTTAGTGTTTGATGGGTCGAGGGCTTCAGCGGGGAAGACGGAAGTTCTGGAAGTGGATGTGGTGATGGCTGCACAAGACTGTACACGTGCTTAATGCCCCAGAACTACACACTTACAACAAGGGAACATGGTCAATTTACGTTACATGTATTTTACCACAATTAAAAATATTTTTGGCCAGGTGTAGTAGCTCACGTCTGTAATCCCAGAGCTTTGGGAGGCCAAGGCATGTGGATCACCTGAGCCCAGGAGTTTGAAACCAGCCTGGTTGACATGGTGAAACCCTGTCTCAATTAAAAAAAAAAAAAATTAGCCAATTGTGGTGGCATGCACCCATAGTCTCAGTGCTTAGGAGGCTGGTGTGGGAGGATCCTCTGGGCCTGGAGAGGTCGAGGCTGCAGTGAGCTATGATCACACCACTGCACTCCAGCCTGTGTGACAGAGCGATACCCTGTCTCAAAAAAAAAATTTTTTTTAATGAGCTGAATACCATATGAGGATACAAGGAGAAGAGGACTATCCACAAGCCAAGGAGAGAGGCCTCAAGAGAAACCGACTCTACAAATACCCTGAGCTTCAACTTCCAGCCTCTAAAACTGTAAGAGAATGAATTTCTGTTGTGGAAGCTGCCCAGTCTGTTGAGCTGCCAGGCCTTCGTTACCGCAGCCCCAGCAAAGTAATCCACCCTCTACACCATACACCATACCCACCGTCTCGCGATTGAGACTATCTCACACTAAGAAAGGACACTGTGATTTCATTCAGGCCAATGGAAGCCCATGCATTCCCACACACCAGGCCATGGCACAGCAGGACCCTGGCCTCCCCATAGGATGTGGGATGGGACAGGTTGAGATTGCTTGGAATGCCGCTGGAAGCTTTTGGTGAATGAGTCCAGTTATTGCCTGAATCGCAAAGCTCCTCTCACACAGATGTTGTCTCATCAATGAAAATAACTGTTGGAGAAGACTTACTCTTACTGAATTGAAATGGGGATAGTTGTGGTCTTGCCGGAAATGGTACCTCCTAAGAGGAGCAGAGGTGGAGGCTGGGAGAGGGATGTGAGAGACAGTCTCACGTTCCTGATTAATTACTTCCTTCCATTCCTCTCTCTCTGGAGTGTGCAGGAAACATCTTTTATTCTCTCTGGATAATTCCAAGTGGATGGAGGCACCCGCAGGTGCCTCCCACAGAAGAGGGCGGCCAAAGTGGGGCACCAGGTCAGGTGACATGGACTCCTGACGCTGCTCTCAGTGAACTCCAGTTAAGGGTGGCAGGGATGCCCCAATGCACGTATTAGCCATGTCCAGGGGTATCTTTGAAAAGCATCTTCGTGGCACTTGGGTTGATACCTAGAAACTTCTCATATATCTCAGAGCACATGTGGGGTCTGCTACAGGACTCTTAGACCCTGGTGCCTAATCACAAAGCTCAGCTGTCACCAGTGAGAGAGGTGGGGTCCACCAGCTCAGCTGTCACAAATGAGAGGGGTGGGCTCCACCAGCTCAGCTGCCACCAATGAGAGAGGGGGTTTCCACCAGCCTCTCGGCCAGAGAACCAGGAGAGGAGGCTCTACCTGAGTACCGAGCCCCCAAACTCTGCAACTGCAGAGACATCGAAGAAGCCATCTCCCCAGGGTGTGACATCCCCCAGCCCTTCACCACCCAAACACACACGGAAATGTGCCATCGCCTAGGAAGGGCCAGCTGGGCATGGCAGCTGGTTTCACCTGAGTCCATCTGTAAAAACTGTTTCTGACTAATGCCACATAAAATTAAAGGGGACAGAGACAAAGCAAACAAGAAGGAGACAGGAAGGAGAAAGGCAACACTAACGCTGTCACCATTGCCCCAGGTGACACACTTACTGGTTCTTGGAAGTAGAGCTGGTAATCAAACACCGGGTTGGCTTTGATACTCTCCATGGGGTGCACGTTGGGATTTGCCGGTATGAAGGGAGTGTTCAAACTGGCCACTGACCTGCAGAAATAAGAGCAGCAAGACTTAGCCCCTGTAAGGAGACAGTCTGCAAGGGCCAGAAAGGACTTTGCGGTTCAAAACTGAAGCTCAGAGTAGGAACATTCTACACGCAAGGTCAAACACTAGCAGTGCATGGGAGAATGGGATCAGAACTCAAGATTTTCGATTCCGAGCCCAGTGGGTTTTTTCCCACTAAACTGCAGTATTTCTCACCAACTTGCCTTAGACATATAGGTGCATGTGCGTGCATGTGCACGGACACACACACACACACACACACACACTCTACATATACTATAGCAATCCTGAATAGAATATGGAGGCACAAATCTCTGTAGTTTTAATATATGCATTCATTTTTTTCCTTCCTTTACTCACTCATTGTGTCTCCTCTGCATTGAGCATAATTCTATAGTATATACCAGGGGAGAGAAAATGTAAAATGAATAAAATATCGTTTCTATCCTCAAGGAACTCATCATAATTTAGTAAGTTAGAACAGAAAAACACACAATGGTCTTATGAGACGACTATGACATGAGCCGTAGCACACGATAGCATGGGGGTTGGAAGGAGATAAGGAATTCTGAACTGGGCATCATGGAGGACCTTGTGGAAAGGGAATATTTGAACTTGGCTTTTCAGAGGCGGGAGAGTTGGGGAGGGGAACAAGGCCTTTGAGGGGAACATCACGAGGTAGCCTGAGCAAATTCTAGAAGGGGCAAAGCTTGCAGCTGTGTTCAGTGGAGCACGAAGTCTGCATGGCTAGAGGCCAAACACCGAATGGGACATGTTGGAAAATAACAAAAAGGCAGTAGGGGCCAGACGTGAAGGGCCCTGAGTCTGAATTTGATGCTATAAGAACCAAGAAAACCATGAGGGTTTCTGAGAAGAGGGGAGGGTAGATCAGTTGCAGTCAGCAAGATTAATCCAGCCCTGAGAGACTATAAGGACACAGATGGAGAGGCCAGAAGCCGGGAATACAGCCAGTAGACCATTGCATTATCACCCAAAGAGGGACTAGGATGCTAGCCAAAGGCCGTGGTGACTCACGCCTGTAATCCCAGCACTTTGGGAGGCAGAGGCAGCTGGATCACTTGAGTCCGGGAGGTCGAGACCCGCCTGGCCTGCGTTGTGAAGTGCCATCTCTACTAAAAGTACAAAAATTAGCCAGGCATGTTGGTGCACACCTCTGGTCCCAGCTACTCGGGAGGCTGAAGCAGAAGAATCACTTGAACCCAGGAGGCAGAGGTTGCAATAAGCCAAGGTCACACCACCGCACTTCAGCCTGGGTGACAGAGTGAGACTCTGTTTCAAAAAAAAAAAAAAAAAGGAAGGAATACAAAAAGGGGTGAATTTAAGGGGCAAACACAGCTTGTTGCTATCTTCCCTTTAATCAGCATGTCATGCAGTCAGCTTTGGGTTTTGGTGAACCCAATTCTTAAGAATCAAGCTTTTATTTCCACTTTGAATGAGACAGGGGACAGAGAAAGTGAGAAGGAGAAGCTAGAATATGCCTACTATGTACCCACAAGCAATTAAAAAAAAATTTAAAAAGTTAGAGAAATGAGCAGAACAATAGCATGAAAACTTTAACAATATTTTAGGAAACATTTGATTCTTCAGTTTTTGATATAATCCTATCATTTGAGCCAAGAGTGAAGCAGAACAGAGGTCCCTCATAGTTCCAATTTCATAAACTTAGCAAAATACCTTGATTAGAGAAATTCAGATGGCAGCTGAAGATGATGTTTCTTTAACTTCCCAAGACCAGAGGCCGAAATGGGAAGTCGGATAGGGTTTAACTGCAGCTCACCAACTCAAACCGCCAGAGACTACAGAGTCTGGGCCCAAACCTGCCATCTGATAGCTCTCACTCAAGCTGTGAAATGCTGGTCTAAGAATGACTGACATGAAGGAAATGGTGGGGACCATGACATTCTGGGCTCACTGCACATTTGCACGGCATTTTCTGGTGTGGAGTCAGGCGGGAGTTACCATTACCACTTTGTTGTTGAGAAAGCCAAGGCCTAAGAAGTGAAGTGATGTGTCCCATAGCCGATCAGGGCAGCATGGAAGGCCACTCTTTCCGATTCTCAGTCTAGGACTGAAGGCACACCTGTTGCCTCCCCTGCACCCCTCAAACTCAGCCATGATCCTCCTGCATTACCACCTGCCACTCGGGCCCTGAGTTATTTGTCCCATTGGCTATAATTATAACAGGTGCTGCTTCCTAACACATTAGCTCATTAGATCCTGTTTTGTTTTGTTTTTGAGATGGAATTTCGATTTTGTCGCCCAGGCTGGAGTGCAACAGTGTGATCTCGGCTCACTGCAATCTCCACCTGCCGAGTTCAAGTGATTCTCCTGCCTCAGTCTCCCCGGTAGCAGGAATTACAAGTGTACATCACTATGCCCAGATAATTTTTGTATTTTTAGTAGAGATGAGGTTTCACCATCTTGGCCAGGCTTGTCTCAAACTCCTGATCTCGTGATGTACCCGCCTTGGCCTCCCGAAGTGCTGGGATTACAGGTGTGAGCCACCATGCCCAGCTAGGCTCTCTATTAATGTGTCACCAGACACTAAAGAGCTAAGGTATCACTTTCCCAGATCACCTACTTATTTTTGATAAGTTTTGTAGGCTTAAAGATCTGAGGAACAGTTCTCACAGGAGTTAATGCCCAGCCTCCCCAAAATCCTTATTGCCCGAGGCCCAATTACCTCACTCTCTCGGGGTAGAAGAGAGCCATGTACCACACCAGCATGCCTCCCCAGTCATGGCCAATGAACACTGCTTGAGAGAGGCCCTAGAGAAGTAGAAAGAAGGGAGCCAAATGTGGGGAGGTTTCTGGAATGGGATGCTGGGAGGCTCAGCCCTCAGCCAGCCCCTTGACACCTGGGCCTCCTCTCCTGACTCACAGCAGCTTCCAAATGCCCACCCTTCAAGCTTTTCCTCCCTGCACCAGCCAAAGACCCTCAACACAAATTGCCGGCCTTTTGTATCTGCTTAGGAGGCCGGGGCCACAGGCTATGGGTTCCTTCTCCCTTCTACCTTCTCTCAAATCAAATTTTGTTTCATCCTTTTCTTTTTTTCCTCCCTTCTATCTTAAAAGAAGTATAACTTACCTCTTCAAGTTCCATGTGCATCTTTTTTCAAATGATTATGCTTCTACCCCCCAATCCCACTTTTTTAGGAGCTCCCCTCCCTTAGACAACCATTAAAAGTTCAAAAGCATCTTTAATCTCTCTCTCTCTGCTGCCAGCACTGACGATGACGTCAGCTTCTCTTTATGGAGCAGCTATAGCCACGTGTCGCTTAAGGAGGGGGACATGTTCCAGAAATGTGTCAGGAAGTATCGTTCTGCAAACATCACAGAGCAAAATCTACACGACAGAGCCTACCCCACACCCCCCTCCACACTGACCCCGCTGGAAGCAACCGCACAGTCACTCTAGAGACAGAAGGCTGTACAGAGTCAGGACTGGGTGGCCACTCTGGGCCATGCCCCGTTCCCTGTCTACATCACACCCAAAAGTTCCAAACCTAATCCCATGAAACTGAGAATCTGCAGAGGGCAGGGACCCAGATATCTTCATGGTCTCTTTCCCACCATGTCAGGCACAGTGCCCTGCTGGTGAACCAGAGGTCAGCCGCCTAGATCCTCTCTGGCTCCCACATCCAATTAAGAGGCCCTAAGTCCCACTGCCCCACAGCCCTCCCCTGTCCTCCACTGCTGCTGTCCTGGCTGAGCTGACCCCTCACTCCATTCTGCCCCTGTGACCTCCCTTGGGGAAGGGGAGGCTGTTATACCATGGAGTCTTGGGAGTGGAAGTGTGCTCAGCAAAGCACATTCTCAGCTCAGCACTGCTGATTCCCTTTCATTTGTTATCACTGAGCTCGACATTCCCGACAATGACAAATGCAAGCATTAGGTTTTAGGAGTGTCAGAGGGATGAAAGTTTAAAGAGTTGCGAAATATTAGCCTATGAGATATTTTCCAAACTTCTCTACCTGATACTCAAGGCTGTCTTCCCTAGTTCCATTCCCTGGAACCAGCCCTTCATTAAAAGACAAAGAAACAAGCTCATCTCCATCCTGTTCTCAAGCAATCCTTGCTCTTTGCCATCTGTTTGTGTGATTTTCCCTGCCCATGCCCACCTGCCCTTAACTGCCCCAAAAATGTGCTCCAGGCTGACGCCTTTGCTTTAATTACCCAGGCCCCAAAGGAATTCTCCAAAGATATCAGTTCAAAATAATGACTTACCAACTTATCCAGGAAGGTTACCATCTCCTAAGAAAGAAGACACACAGACAAATCAGCCACCACCTTGCCTGCCTCAGCATTTACGATGGGCTAAACTGTGTCCTCCCCAAAACTGCTATGTTGAAATCCTTACCCCCAAGGCCTCAGAATGGGACTGTTTCTGAAGACACAACCTTTAAAGAGGTGATTAAGGTAAAATATGGTCATATGGGTGGGCCCTAATCCAATGGGTCTGGAGTCCTATAAGAAGAGAAGATTAGGCAGGGCAAGGTGGCTCACGCCTGTAATCCCAGCACTTTGGGAGGCCAAGGTGGTTGGATCACGAGGTCAGGAGTTTGAGACCAGCCTGGCCAAAATGGTGAACTCCCATCTCTACTAAAAATACAAAAATTAGCTGGGCGCAGGGCAGGTGCCTATAATCCCAGTTATTCTGGAGGCTGAGGCAGGAGAATGGCTTGAATCCGGAAGGCGGAGGCTGCAGTGAGCTGAGATCGCACCATTGCACTCCAGCCTGGTGACAGAGTGAGACTCTGTCTCAAAAAAAAAAAAAAAAAAAAGATTAGGCTGGGCACAGTGGTTTGCACCTGTAATTCTAGCACTTTGGGAAGCCAAGGCAGGAGAATCCCTTGAGCCCAGAAGTTGGAGACTAGCCTGGGCAACATAGGGAGACCCTGCCTCTTATTAAAACAAAACAAAAAGAAGAGAGGAGATGAGGACACAGACACGCACAGAGGCATGAGCACGCGAGGACCCAGGAAGAAGGTGGCATCTACACGCCCAGGAGAGGTCTCTGGAGAACCAACTCTGCTGACACCTTGATCTTAGACTTCCAGCCTCCAGAACTGGAGAAAATCAATGTCTATTGTTGAAGCTGCCTGGTCTCTGTCCCTTTGTTACGGCCCTTTGTTGAGCAGTGCAGCTGTCCATCACTTAGCAGCCTTATCGACACCACCCTTCCCATTCCAGCGTCCTCTCAGGACCCAGGCTGACAAACATGCACAGTGAGTTATTCAGTGAGTCCTCCAAGTCTTATCCCTCACTGTCCCATCGCCACTGTAAGACAGCAAGCCTGGGCTCCTCCCTGGAGGGGGATGGAAGACAGCTGCCCTGTAGAGCTTGCCCACGTGCTGATGCTGCAGAGGAGCAGTGACAGGCTCGTTCCACCCCTGGGACAGTGCATTCCTACTGAAAGTTGAACAATATTCGAACCACCCATGTGGTGGCAACAGGAATGCACTGTCCCAGGGGTGGAACACAGAAACTGGCTTCTTTTACTGAGCATCATCTTTTGAGGGTTCATTCCCGCTGAAGCTTGCACCAGCCTGTCATTCCTCTGTACGGCTGAACAGTGTCCCACCGTAGGGATGGGCCACATTTTGTTTATCCATTCGTCAGCTGATGGACATGTGGGCTATCTCCACTTTTTGGCTATTAGGACTAATGCTGCTGTGAACGTTCGTATCTGGGTTTTTTCTTTGTGGACATACATCATCGATTTTCTTGGGTAAATACCTAGCTGTGGATGTACTCATGATTTTTCAAAGGTGGAACAGGAGGATACGAGCACCATCCTGTTTGTTTTTGGTAAAAGGACTTTGTTCAAGAGAGCCGTTCTCTTAAGTGACCCAAGGTGACTGTCTCAAGAATGGGTTTAGATGGAAATAAGCAAGGTCCAGGTTAGAGGACAACAGCAGGATAGGGGCTCCCAGGGTCACTGGTGAGACCTTGGTAAGACTTCGGGGAGACACTTGGTGGGATCAGGAGCAGCAGAGTGCAAGAGGCAAAGACTGGAAAACTGAGGAAGGAGGAGCAGCCCTGCGTGGAAATGGAACATTTACCCCTGATTGCTTCTGATATGCCAAAGCAGCACATGAAGCTTGGGGGCACACCCGAGGAGGAGGAGCCCTCCCAGGGCTGACTCAGAGATGGAGGCTTTTGTAATCCTAGTGTGGCCAGCAGCGTTGCTAGTTTCCCAGCCAACCTGGGGGCTGCTTCTGCCCTGGGCTCCCCCAGCCTTTGCTTTCGCTCCTAAGCTGAGTGGAGGGTTGGGTCCCAGTCTCTCCTCACCTTGGCCTCGGCCTCCCCTGCCAGCACTTACAGGATGGTGCTTACACCTGTCTGAGAGCAGGAACTCCGTCCGTGCTGGTCACCAGTCCACACAGGTCTGGCCAATAACATCTTTACTAAAATAAAGTGACTTTCTCAATGCTCTAGATGGAGAGGCAGTGGAGGGCAGTACTGCGGGCTTCCAGCCCAGCTCTGCCAGCTGCTGACCTCGGGTAATTACCTTTAACTTCTCCTGACTCCGTTTTCTCTTCTGTCAATTGCTTAGAGGAAGACCTGACACACAGTCAATGCTTCATACATGCTGGCTATCATTTGAAAATATTGTTCAACTTTCAGTAGGAATTTATACCCAGAGGCTATGAAATGATGCTTCCCTAAAATGTGAATGGATATCCCAGCTTCGGGTTTATATCAACAAAAAACGCAGGGTGGGGAAGACGTTACAGAGGTTACTCAAGATCCTTCTTACCTTACATAACACTTCCATGCAATATTCTTCTATTTCTGCAATTAAAAATAAAATACATATATTTAACTCACGTTATTTAAAAGATATCAACACATCAAAAGGGCCCTTTTGCAAAGAAAACCAAAAACCAAACAACAACAAAACCCCACAGAAACTCATTAAACCCTTCGACTGAGGTAGACGCCGGTGTTTATTCTTGCTTTTGTTGCCTGTGTTTTTGATGTCATATCCCTGGAATCATTGCCAAGACCACCATCAAGCCTTCCCGCTTATGTCTTCTTCTAGTAGTTGCAAAGTTTCAGGTCATATATCTAAGTCTTCCATCCATTTTGAGCTGATTTTTGTGTGTGGTGTAAGATAAAGGTCCAATTTCATTCTTTTTCATTTTTCCCCACGACTATTTCTTTGAAAAGAATGTCCTTTCTCCACTATTCTTCATACCCTCATCAAAGATCAGCTGATCACATACGTGTGGAATGACGGCTGGGCTCTCTATCCACTGAACTATGTCTGTCTATATGTTTGTATCACACTGTTTGTGTCATACAATAGCTTTGTAATCTACTTTGAAATCAGAAAGTGTCCTTCAAATGCTTCCAGCTTCGTTATTCTTTCTCAAGATTTCTTTGTCTATTTGCAGTCTTTTGTGGGTCCATAAGAATTGTAGAATTGCTGTCTCTATTTTTGTAAAAAATGTCATTGGGATTTTGACAGGGATTGCATGGCATCTGTAGATTGCTTTGGGTCATATAAGTACCCAAATCAATGGGTAGTATGATTTCAACAATAATAGCAATTTTAACAGTAACAGTATTTTAAAAATAACAATTCCAGAAAGAAAAAAAAAACAATAAAAATAGAGAAAATAGAAGAAACGATTATCAAAGAAATAATGCATGGAAAGTTCCAAGAACCGAAAGATAAATGTGCCCAGCAAAGTGGATGAGAAAAGACCCAGGTCAGAGCACAACATCATATAATTTCAGATAAAGAAAAGATCCCCAAAGTGTGGGAAAAACAACAGCCACATAGAAAGGCTCACGAATCGGAATGGCTGAGATTTCTCAACAGTAACAATGGAACCTAGAAGACAGTGGCACAAACCTTCAACATTTTAAGGGAAAATGATTTGCAACCTAAAATCCATTGTCAAGTCATAGGAAAGGTAGACATAAGTGATCTGAAATGTGTGTGTATGTATTTTAAATCATTACGCTTGGTTTTAGAATTCATTTTACATATGATCTTTCAATAACAGCATCTAAATTATGTTTTTCCTTAGACAAAGTTACAGTTAGGGTAAGATCGTAAGTTTCAGGTTTTCTCCAGGGCAGTTCCAGTTTGTATGTTTTGTTTGTTTGTTTTTGTTTTTTGTGTTTTTGAGATGGAGTCTTGCTCTGTTGCCCAGGCTGGAGTGCAGTGGCACGATCTTGGCTCACTGCACCTCTGCCTCCCAGGTTCAAGTGATTCTCTTGCCTCAGCCTCCTGAGTAGCTGAGATTACAGGTGCCCGCCACCACGTCCAGCTAACTTTTGTATTTTTAGTAGAGATGGGGTTTCACCATGTTGGTCAGGCTGGTCTCGTACTCCTAACCTTGTGATCCGCTTGCCTCAGCCTCCCAAAGTGCCTGGATTACAGGCGTGAGCCACCGCGCCTGGCCCAGTTTGTATGTTTTTGATAGTGTCTCACTTTTGAGAGTGCTCTGGTTTTAATGTTAAATGATGTTACTAAGTTATGCCTAGGGAATTCAGAGAAGACTACGGTATATGTGAATGAAAATTAAACATTTTAATAATTGCATTTAAAAATCAGAACCCCTTAGCTGGCTTTCCCAGGTGTCTGAACAAAAGGCTTTTCCTTGTGTAACATGCTTTTGCGTCATTCAGGAGGCAGCAGCAGAGGCTAAGTCGACAGCACAATATTCAGGGACTGACCACGTGAGACGCCCCCTATGTGACATGCTGAGTCCTCTGAGTGGACCCCTGAGTGACTAAGAGTCCCAGTCCGTGTCAGCTGGCTTTAAACCCCACAGCCAATCGTGCTTGATATGATTATTGGGGAGCAGCTCAGAAAAGGGGTGAGCAGCCCTGCTGGGCTCACCTCACTGCCAGCTGCATCACTGACACCTGGAGGACCATCACGCCCGCCTGCTTCCCATTCCTGCCTCCACACCCAAGGTTCTTAACAGTTCAGGACTGAGGACCCCTCTGAAACTGATAAAAAACAAGAGGCTCTTCCCACCAGGAAAATGCTCATACATCTACATGTTGTCTCAGAGGTTCCCAGGCCATCGGACGCTCGTCCTGGATAGATTCCCACGGGGATCCACAGACACTGGGTTAAAAATCTGGCCTATGAATTACCATACAACCCAGCAATTCTGCTCCTGAGTACATACCCCAAATAACTGAAAGCAAGGATATAGACAGCTATTTGCACATCCATGTTCACAGCAGCCAAAAGGTGGAGACCATCCACGCATCTATCGGATAAACGGCGAGAAGCAGAATGTAGTCTATCCAGGCAATTGAATAGAATTTCTTCCTTAAAGAGGAAGAAAATTGGCTGGGCTGCTCATGCCTCTAATCCCAGAACTTTGAGAGGCTGAGGCAGGTCAGGAGTTCCAGACCAGCCTGTTCAACATGGTGAAACCCTGTCTCCACTAAAAATATAAAAATTAGCCAGGCATGTTGGTGAGCACCTGTAATTATAGCTACTCAGGAGATTGAGGCAGGAGAACCATTTGAACCCAGGATGCAGCAGCTGCAGTGAGCTGAGATCACGCCATTACACTCCAGCCTGGGAAACAGAGCAACATTTAGTCTCAAAAAAAAAAAAAAAAAAAAAAAGGAAGGAAATTGTGGCACCATCTACAACATGGAAGAAACTTCAGGACATTTTGCTAAGTGAAAGAAGCCAAACACAAAATGACAAATGTTATATAAGTGCATTTACATGAGGTCTTTAGAGGAGTCAGGTTCATAGAGACAGAAAGTAGAATGGGGGTTGCCAGGGGCTGGGGAGGGGAAGAACTGAGGACTGAATACCGCCTTTCAGTTTTGCAAGATGAAGAATGTTCTGGAGCTGGATGGTACATTCTATGTCCGCCATCCCCTATGACCAATGGGAGATCCCTTGGAGCTTGGGCCTTTGGGGCTGCTGTATTCATTCAGAGTGTGGGGGGACAGGCAGGGGCATCTGAAGCCCAAAGTGCAGAGACACAGGGCACTGGAGGAGAGGAGAGAGGTGAGATCAGACTCCCTTAAGGGGAAGCCTACTCTGATCTGGGACCAGGGAAAGCACCGAGGCATGGAGCGCTCAGGCAGGTAGAAGGCAGGACCAACACAAGACAGCTGCAAGACAGGGCACCCACCGTGAGGAGCAGACGACTCTCCATAGCCTTTCATGTCCAGAGCTAGGACCCGGTAACCCGCCTGGGCCAGAGCAGGGATCTAGAAAACAAACAGGCACACTCCAGCATGGCCTCCTCAGTCCCCGCAGACACTCCCTCTTTACTTCCCCCATCTCCTTCTTCCTGTAAATGGCTCAAACCAAAAAGCCACGTGGCACTACTTGGTATCTTCACCGTGGGGCTGCAATGAGCCCATTTATATAGGGCTCTGTGGACAGTGGTAGGGCTTGTGCATAGCAGAAATGCCGCATCTAAGAGAGCATCTTCCCTGGCAAAGCTCTTGCAGATCTCCATACCCATTACAGAGGCCTCCCCGCAGGGAACGTGGAGTATCTTGAAGAATCTGCCCTTTTCTAATCTGCAAAGGTACCTCATGCCCTAGCATAGCCCTGAGGTCTGGAGTCACTTTCTGCCCCAACCTGGTCACATTTTTGTGTGTGTGTGTGATGGAGTCTCACTTTGTTGCCCAGGCTGGACTGCAGTGGCTCGATCTTGGCTCACTGCAATCTCCACCACCCAGTTTCAAGCGATTCTCCTCCCTCAGCCTCCCAAGTAGCTGGGATTACAGGTGCATGCCACCACAGCTAATTTTTGTATTTTTAGTAGAGATGGGGTTTCACCATGTTGGCCTCGATCTCGTGACCTCATGATCCGCCCACCTTGGCCTCCCAATGTGCTGGGATTACATGCATGAGTCATCGTGCCCAGCCCCTGGTCACACTTTGGAGACAATGCTCCACTGTCAGGTTTCACCTTCCTCATGGCAGTCCACGTAGGGCCACACAGACTCCCCCAACCTCATCCTGACGGGGTGCACCTTCCCCAGCTTTCCTCACCTGGTACCTCCAAGAATACCAGCTCTCAGGAAATCCATGGCAGAGGCACACAGCAGGGCCAGAGCCTAGCTCCACAAAATGCAGACGGACCCCGGGCTGTGGAAGGGAAAGAGGAGCGGGCAGTGACCAAGCACCAGGCCCCGTGGACCCAAGCACCGCGGCATCTGCAGAATGCCAGCGGCGTTTCAGTCAGTTGCTGGATCGCGCGTGACCCAGATTTCTCAGTGAAAGGCCCCAGTGTTAGATGAAAATGGCTGAGAAGAGGCTCTGGCCAACCTACTCAATAAAAACAGGTGGCTCTCGCCATAACCTAAGACCTCTAAAGAGATTATGCTGGAAAACAAAACAAATAACAACACACTTCTCCCTCCTCTCTACAAGGGCCCCATATTCTCAGAGTTTCTGGTGCTATTCTGATGTGTTTTCAGCATATTAAAGAGGGGGCTGATATTGTGCAGAGCATAATATTCACGGTCACATGCAGAATACTGTTGCAACACTTTTCCTTAGTTCAGCTAAAGACGGGGTCCTTGTCCCACGGTCATGAAAATGTAGGCTTGCAGACAATTTGAAGTGTGAGTAAACAGCAGGGTGTTATTAGGTGAAAAGGAAAAAGTGGGGAACAGGGACTCTCTGCAAGGCCAGCATTCCCTACTAGAGCACTTCCTGCTCACTGTTGGAATCCCAGGTTCCACAAAGGAAGAGGAGGGGCCAGGCTTCTCCCTGCTGTCAAGGGCAGGAACTCCACTCCAGTGCACAGGCTGTTTGGAGTTTCTATGGGGAGCCCTCCCACCTGGCTGTCTTAATACCATAAGTGTTTCATTAAGAGCTGTTTACTTCTTAAATATGAAATCTGTTCAAGCTTTGCCACACCTGTAGTCTTTTTGGGGGCTATGGGTGTGGCAGAGACTGTGAGGGCTTGACAAGGTCTGTGCTCCTATCGTCTTCCAGGCACATGTTAGCATCTTGCAGAGCACCTCCCCCTCCTACAGGCGGTGTGGCCGTGAGACTGAGCCCTGGCCAGTGTCTCCAAGCAGAGGAAAGGTGCTGCATCCAGGGCTCACCGGACCCTCCTGTGTGTAGCCTCCCTCCCTTTGCCTATCTCTGCCTGAATGGAGTGGGCCTTAAGGAAGGTAGAGGCAGCGGAGAGAAGGAGCCTGGTTGCTTGAATGGCTACGTGGACAGAGTCCACTGCACTGCACTGTTGGTGAGAAACACACTGGGTATGAAGCCACTGAAAGGGACAGGGTGTTTGTTACAGCAGCTAACCAGCCCTGACTGTGATCGTGGGGTCCAGCCAAATGAACCAAATAATCAAGTGCCCTGTTCTTACCCCAATTACATATCACCAGTGTCCTAAGGGAAATACAGGAGAACAATCAGAGTCATGTTATAGAAATTCACATGGAACAATTCCACTTGGCTGTAAGATGACTCCAATCTGTGCCCTGCACTGGAAGCTTCTTTTTTGGGCAGTGAGGGAGACGTGGTCTCGCTCTGTTGCCCAGGCTGGAGGGCAGGGACATTATCATAGCTCTCTGCAGCCTCAAACTCCTGGGCTCTAGCAATCCTCCCACCTTAGTCTCCCAAGTAGCTGAGACCACAGGTGCATGCCACCACACCCAGCTAATTTTAACATTTTTTTGTAGACATGGGGTCTCACTATGTTGCCCAGGCTGGTGTTATACTCCTGGCATTAAGTGATTCCCCTGCCTTGGCCTCCCAAAGTGCTGGGATTACAGGCATGAGCCACCACACCTGGTTCCATAGGAAGTTTCATTCATGATTCCTAACAAGCTATTCTGCTCAAGAAAACATTAGGTGGGCATTTTGCAGAGCCCCTCACAGAGTGTTTATCAGACTTTGTTCCATAGTCTTTCCTTAAGCACTTGGCAAAAGCTGACTTTAAATTCGATTTACCTTACACTGAGAAATGTTTCACACTTACGTCTGATCAAACGATCCTAGCTCGCCTGTGTTCTAGCAGGTGGGAGGGGTCCCCAGAGAAACTCCAAACGGCTTACTCTTGAGCTTTATCATCTCATTATAAAGCTGTGGATACTGAGGCTCACAGCTTCACATTGACTCAGCTGACTAGCCCAGCAAACACATGTCCTTTCCCATCCTTAATTTTTTCTGTGTTAAAAAAAAAAAGTCCATAAAGCCAGACACAAAAAGATCTATTATTAACCCAGATTAGGATTCAGTGGCAATCAATGCACCAGCGCCCTGAGAGCCTGGTGCAGCTGGGACTCCCCAGAAGTTTGCTGCCAGCTCTTAAATATGGGGTGGAGGAAAGACAGCGTGGGGTAAAGCGATTCTAATCATGCTCCTTCAAGGTCAAATAAGGAATCTCTTAAAACTGGATATGCAAACCCTAAGGCAATTACAAGAATAACCCTGTCCACGGTTACAACCCAGCCCCCAGCCCTGGGTGAAAAGCCCCTCACTCCTCTTTACCACCAGAGACATGAGACCTGAAGGCCCTGATGAAACATTCACCCCTTCAGGAGAACCCAGAGTTATAGAAGGAATGTCTATCAGTGATGCTGACCAATAGCTTTCAGTCCCAGAAAAGCCTTTTCTGATGATGCAAACCCACTTGTGCTTGGATGCCCACTTTACAACGTTAATGGTGGCTGCTTCCATCCTCGCAGAACCCATTCTGAGCACAGATCCCATTCTGGGCAGGGACTGTCCTTGCTGTAACCAAACCACAGAGGCTGTGAATGTAAAATCCCTGGGGTCACGGAAGGCCCTCCATTCATCTCAGAATATTATTATACTGAGGTTTTCCTCCAGAACAGCAAGGGTCCCCAAGGTCTCCAAGGCCAGCACAGCCATGGGCCCTCCTGTTTGTCAGCCGCCATCTATGGAGCAGTGGCTGTTGGGCACTACCTCCCGTGGTCAGCATACAACACTTCATTTAATTCTTACAGAAACTGCATGGAGAGACACTGTCATTTCATTATAAAGGTGTGGCTATTGAGGCTCACAGCGGTAAGATGCTTGTCCAAGGCTGCAATCTGTTAAGTGGCAACACTAAGATTCCAGCTGGGTCTACCTGACTGCACAGTAGCTGTCTGGCCATTTTTTGCAGATGAGTGGACCCACAGCTTTAGGTCTTTTTGTATTTAAATGAGGCCAGTGACAAATGAGGAAAGATCCCAAAGTGAATCCATGCGGATGTACTAAACCCTTACCGTGTGTCAGCAAGCCAAGTTAGATCTCCCAGCCAGGTCATCAGCCAGTGGCCTCTGCATGTGGCCTTGGTCTTATGATAACCCTTTGAAACAGAAACAACATTTGAATGACCCTTTCCCTCTCCTTGCCCTCAGCGTGGGCTCCTTGAGGACACGTCTGTCTTAATCTTATCACCGCACCCCTTTTATCTGGCCTGTGCCTGACACAGAGGAAGCGCTCTCCTACCTCCCCGATCAAAAAAAAATTAAAAATACCTGTTGAATGAAAACATCTTCTCCCCCAACACAAGCCAGCTGTGCATGTGCTTCAGCTCCCCAGGCTGGCCAAGCCCCCTAGCCTGCTGCTCTGTGGGGGTTTGCCCGCAGCAGTCACACTGCTTTACAGAATCTGAGACAGGGCTTGTGTCTTCCATCGATTACTAAGGAATGAGATTTGCTGGAAATTCCATTTCCTTATAAATAGAGAATGTTCTTCTTTTTTATTATAATACTTTAAGTTCTGGAGTACATGTGCAGAACGTGCAGGTTTGTTACGTAAATATACACATGCCACGGTGGTTTGCTGCACCCATCACCCCATCATCTACATTAGGTATTTCTCCTAATGCTATCCTTCCCCAATCTCTCCAACCAAAAAAATATATAAATAAAAATAAATAGCAGATGTTCAACCACCCTCGATATTTAACAAATGTCTCTGCTGGTCATTTTTTTTTGAGACAGGGTCTCACCCCGTTGCCCAGGCTGGAGTACAGTGGTGTGATCACAGCTCACTGCAGCCTCTGCCTCCCGGGCTCAGGTGATCCTCCCAGCTTAGCCTCCTGGTTGTCTCTGCCGGTCGTCTTAGGTGACGTGGTGAGAGAGCACTCAGCTGACTGAGAGACAGAGCTGACTCACCTTTATTGTCACGTACCCGTGGCTCACGTCACTTGGATTGCAAGAGGTCGGCAGAGGCGCCAGGGTATTGAGAAGCTGTAAGAAGAAAAGGCACAGTGAGAGAGACGGCCGCAGCCTCCTTCCGAGAGAGGCTGTCCTGAGTACCGGTGCCAGAAGAGGCCTCCGAGGCCACCTCTACCACCCCATCCTGAGCCCTCCTGGTGACTGACCAGACCATCTCCCTCTCCTGCCAGCACAGCCAGACTCCACTCTCCCTCCGGCTTTCCAGTTGAGTGGGGCCCAAGACTGAATTCTGGCCAATGGAAGCAGAGGGAAGAGCACAGCCTCCTGCCTGGCACATTAAACCCTGACACGATTCTCTACATTTCTCAACTCCCCATCTTCCAGCCAGGTGTCCAGTGTGACCTTGAAACTACAGTAGAAGACAGTGGGTCCTCCATCATCCTGAGTCCCCGAATGACTGCGTGAGGCAAAGTCCCTGGCCACTGGTAACTGAACATTGTGTAAGCAAGAAGCAAAGATCCCTTGCTCTAAGCCACTGAGAATCTGGACTTCAGTGAATATCATTTGCTGCTGTGGCAGCTCCTGCAATGGTCGCCCAGGCTCATGTCAGACACCATGAGAAGCTCACACAGCTGTCACTCCATCACTGCTCCCCTCTGTCAAAAAGTTTGCTCCTTCAAGTTGACCAAAATCAAACTCTCTGGGCCTTTGTATTAGTTTGCTCTGGCTGCCACAAAATACCAGTTTATGTGCTTTCAGGAACAAATATTTATTTCCTCACAGTTCTGGAGGCTGGAAGTCCAAGGTCAAGGTGCTGATGGGGCTGGTTTCTCCTGAGGCCTCTCTCCTTGGCTTGCAGACAGCCGTCTTCTCCTTGTGTCTTCACATGATCTTTCCCTTGTGTCCTCAAGTCCCCGGTACTTTGCTGTGTGTGTCATGATCTCTGCCCTTCTCCCTTTCTGGGGGGTCTCCGCTCTGTCATCCAGGCTGGCATGCACCGATGTAATCACAGCACACTGCAGCCTTGACCTCCTTGGCTCAAGTGATCCTCCCACCTCAGCCTCCCAAGTAGCTGGGACTCTAGGTGTGCACCACCATGCTCAGCTTTTTTTTTTTTTAAGAAATAGGATCTTACTATGTTGTCCAGGCTGTCCTTGAAATCCTGGCCTCAAGTGATCCTCTCACCCTGGCCTCCCAAAGTGCTGGGATTACAGCAGTGAGCCTGGCTCCTGTCCTTAATCTCTGCTTCTTCTAAAGAGACTAGGCAGATGAGATTAGGGACCAGTCTTCTGTACTCATTTTAAATTCCTTATCTCCTTGAATGCCCTTTTGTCAGACCCAGTCACATCTTGAGGTATTAGAGGTTAGGACTTCACTGCCTTAATTTTGGGGGATGCAGTCTAGCCCCTAACAGCCTTCCACCGGCAGGTCCCAGGCCTGTTCTCAGGAGTCCTTGAGGGCTTAGACCAGCCTGTCTCAGTAAACAGGAGATACCTGAACAAGGAATCCTTAGGGTGGCTTCTGTCCCTTACTGGAATCAGTTTCCCTGAGGAGGAAATGACAAGGAGCCCGCTACTGAGCACATGTGCATGAATATTGCCTTATGCGTGAACCCTGCTGCTGGACATGCAGTGAATCCTACTGCTGGACTGGTCATTTTCAGTCCTAAAGGTGTAACCCAAGAAAAAATTCATTCTTCTCAATGACTCAGTTTTGTGACCTCTAAAATGGGGACATAAGCTAAGAAATCTATCTCCTTCATAACCACGGGAGACTCTGCCTGGGTGTCTGCAGAGGGGGACAAAGGAGGTGAGTCCCCCAACCTCTGTGGCATCTGCAGAAGATCTGGGGGCAGGGACAGACTCAGTGTGATGGTGGAGGGCAGCCTGGTGTCCCCTGATGGCCATAAGTCCATGGTCAGGGGAGCCAAGGCCTGTGAGCAGAGCCAGTGTCCCTCAGGGCCCCTCCTCCTATGTGTCCTCAGTTTCCTAGAGGATGCCCCTGCTTCTGGAGTGGGGAAGGTGAGGGGTTCCTACTTCATGATCCTCTTGTATGTCTGTGCAATTTACAAGGCCTGTTCATGACTGACGCCTACTGCCTTCCTCTGAAAAAGAGACGCAGCTCACTGTGTCTCTTTAAAAGTGATTTTTAAAAAATCACTGTTTAAAAGGGGTGATTTTTCTGTGGGGATATAAAAGGGTATAGCTGCTGTGCAAAACAGCACTGCATTTCCTCAAAAACCTAAAAATAGAATTTTGGTCAGGTGTGGTGGCTCATGCTATAATCCTAGCACTTTGGGAGGCCGAGGCAGGCAGATCACTTGAGGTCAGGAGATCAAGACTAGCCTGGCCTATATGGGGAAACCCCATCTCTACTAAAAATACAAAAATGAGCCAGAAATCTCTTGAACCTGGGAGGCGGAGGTTGCAATGAGTCAAGATCATGCCACTGCACTCCAGCCTGGGCAACAGAGCAAGACTCCATCTCAAAATAATAATAAATAAAATAAAATAAAATAAAATAAAAATAGAATTTCTATATGATCCAGCAATTTCAATCCTAGGTATACACCCAGAAGCATTGAAAACTGAGTCTCAAAGAGATACATGCACACCCACGTTCATACCAGCGCTATTCCCAATAGCCAAGAGGCGAAAGCAACCCAGACATCCTTGGATAGCTGAGTGGATAAACCCAATGTGGTCTATCTATACAGTGGAATAGTTAGTCTTCTACCCTAAAAAGGAAGGACATTCAGACTCCTGGGGCAATATGGGTGAACCTTGGCAACATTATGCTAACTAAAATAAGCCAGTCACAAAAATATTGTGATTCCACTTACATGAGGTCCCTAGAGGAGTCCAATTCATAGAAAAAAGCAGGATGGGGGTTGCTAGGGGCCGGGGCAGTGGGAATGGAGAGTTGGTGTTTAACGGGTACGGAGTTTCATGTGGGGAAGATGAAAAAGTTCTGGAGGGGAATGGTGGTGACGGCTGCACAACAATGTGCGTGTTCTTAACATCACTGAACTGTACACACACACACACACACACACACACACACACACACACACAGAGATGGTAATTTTTTTTGAGGTGGAGTTTCATTCTGTTGCCCAGGCTGGAGTGCAATGGCGCAATCTCAGCTCACTGCAACCTCTGCCTCCGGGTTCAAGCGATTCTCCTGTCTCAGCCTCCTGAGTAGCCGGGATTACAGGCATGCGCCACCACACCCAGCTAATTTTATTTGTATTTTTAGTAGAGATGGGGTTTCTCCATGTTGAACATGCTGGTCTCGAACTCCCGACCTCAGGTGATCCACTGCCTCGGCTTCCTAAAGTGCTAGGATTACAGGCATTAGCCACCACACCTGGCGAAGATGGTAAATTTTATGTTACATGTATTTTTCCACCAAAAAAAAAAAATACTAAAAGG
The DNA here is from genome assembly GCA_004027835.1 of Alouatta palliata. Classification (NCBI taxonomy): domain Eukaryota; kingdom Metazoa; phylum Chordata; class Mammalia; order Primates; family Atelidae; genus Alouatta; species Alouatta palliata. The sequence continues at coordinate 226,312 of PVKV010000643.1, read as the reverse complement.
GGGATGCTGTTCACTTTTCCTTCTATCTTCCTCTTCCTCCTACCCCTGAGACAAAGAGAAATGAGCCATGATTGGCTTTCCCAGTTTCACAGGACAGGGATCTGTGGCTCAGATACGCTGAGGGCACAGACCTAGCAAGTGGCACAGGCACACGGGTTCCCTGACCTCAAACCTGATGCGCTTTCTTCTCTGTGGCCTGGGATATGCAGGTCTGTAGACGGACAAGGGAACAAAGTGTGGGCAAGATGCTTTAAGGTTGTGAAGTAATTGGGTGTATATTTTAATTTATTCATTAACAACAAAAAAAAAATCAGTCTTGTCATGGGCTGAACTGTATCACTCTCAAAATTCACATGTTAAAGTCCTAGCCTCCAATACTATTTTTTTTTTTTTTTTGAGGCAGAGTCTTGCTCTTGTTGCCCAGGTTGGAGTGCAGTGGTGTGATCTTGGATCACTGCAACCACCACCTCCTGGATTCAAGCTATTCTCGTGACTCAGCCTCCCGAGTAGCTGGGATTACAGGCACCCATCACTATGCTCGGCTAATTTTTTGTATTTTTGTAGAGACAGGGTGTAGCCAAGTTGGCCAGGTTGGTCTCAAACTCCTGATCTCAACTGATCTGCCCACCTTGGCCTCCAAAGTGCTGGGATTACAGGCATGAGCCACTGTACCCGGCCTTAGCCCCCAATACTTTAGAATGTGACTATATTTGGAGATGAGGCCTTTACAGAAGTTACTAAGGTTAAAGGAGGTCATTAGGCTGGGCCCTAGCACAATCTGACTGGTGTCCTCATAAAATGAGGAGGTTAGGAAGCAGAAAGTCACAGGGAAGAGCCCTGTGATGACACAGGGAGAAGGCAGCTGTCTGCAAGCCAAGGAAAGAGGCCTCAGGAGAAACCAACCCTGCTGGAACCTTCATCTTGGACTTCCAGCCTCCAGAACAGTGAGAGAATATATATCTGTTGTTGAACCCACATAGTCTGTAGTACTTTGTTACGGCAGCCTGAGCAAACTAACCCAGTTCTCTTTGAGGCAATGGCTGTGCATCCTTGGATGTGTGGCAGGCTCAGCTGGGTACCAGCTCTCTCCTGCCACCTCTCCCCTGCGCTCACAGGATGAGGGTGCTGCACTCCTGCAGAAGGCTGTGGACTTGGTGAGGTCAGTGATCTTAGGTCAACCCAAAAAAAGAAAGGTGTCTCAGACGTGGAGGAGCAGGCTAATCCCCAGGCAGCCCCAGGGACATCATGATGACTGTCCCATCCACCTGGGAGGGACAGGCTTTTCTTAAGAGGCTTCCCTCTGACTGCCAAGAGGCTGTGAGCTGGGTGGAACTAAAGGGCTGCACCTGAGTACCAGCAGCATGCTTGGGCACACCAGGTAGGGGCCTTGATCCTTAGAGTACACGTTCTCCATTAACTCTCAAAAGTGAGGTCAAGATGGCCCTGAACATCCCACTCTTGCTGCCAGTTCCCCAGCCCTGACCCAAGACTAGTATAAATTCTTGTTACCCTGTCCACTGACTGCAGAGAAAGAAGCGATGCTCCTTAGGGACATCATGCTGACTGCACAGTGGGTGACGGAGTCCCAATCCTGGAGTGGCACCCAGGTGTCATTCATGGAGCAATGAACTCCACAGACAGCGGCTTCTCCGCTCAAGTCCAGAAACCACAGATGAGCACAGGAAGCTTGCTCGCTTGGAAGTCAAGTTACCTGGATTCTGGTCACTCTCTCCAGTTCCCTCAGGGCCGTGTCCGTGTCCTTGACCAGGATGGTGACCATTCCCAAGTCACGGGCTGGCTTCAGATTAGCCCCAATGTCATCCAAGAAAACGACCTGAGCCCAAAACAGCATGGGTAAATCCCAGAAAGAAACTCACCAGAATGCAAACAGGGGCTACTTTATGATGAGGAGATTAAAAACTCCTTTTCTTTTGTAACCACCTACTCTTAAAATGGAAAGCATTTAATTACATAACACACACATGAAAACACAGATACATAGGACCCCACACAGACCTACCAGCTTCAGCTACTTCTGAAATTGCAAGAGGATTAGGAGAGGATACACACTTATCAAGGTGAAATTAAAATTCATCTGGGAAAATCAACAGGCATAAGTAGACCAAAAAAATGTGTCTGGAACAAAAACTGTAGTGAGGGCAGAGAGTCAGACAATTTAGGAAACAACAAAAGGTAGAAATTTGGCAGAGAAGCAGACACATCTACGAAACAGACCCAAATACACATAAGAATTTACTTTCTGAGAAAAGTGTCATGTCCAATTGGTAAGGAAGACTGTTTAATGGTCTTGGTATGAGTGGTTAACTGTTGAGGGAATAAAATAGATCCTTACTTTACATGTTACCCCCAAACAGACTTTTTTTTTGAGACGGAGTCTTGCTCTGTCACCAAGCTGGAGTGCAGTGGTGCAATCTCAGCTCACTGCAACATCTGCCTCCTGAGTTCAAGTGATTCTCTTGCCTCAGCCTCCCAAGTAGCTGGGACTACAGGGACACGCCACCACGCCCAGCTAATTTTTGTATTTTTATAGAGAAGGGGTTTCACTATGTTGGCCAAGATGATCTCGATCTCTTGACCTTCTGATCCACCCGCCTTGGCCTCCCAAAGTGCTGGGATTACAGGTGTGCACCACCACACCCAGCCAGATTCTTAATGAATCAAAAATGTATATGTACTAAGAAAAAGTGCTAGGCTTGGTGGCTCACACCTGTAATCCCAGCACTTTAGGAGACTGGAAGGATTGGTTGATACCAGGAGTTCAAGACTAGCCTGGACAATATAGTGAGACCCCTGTTGCAACAAAAAGTAAAAAATTAGCCATGCATGGTGGCATGAACCAGCTACTTGGAAGGCTGAGGCAAGAGGATCACTTGAGCTCAGGAGTTTGAGGCTGCAGTGAGCTATGATTGCACCACTGCATTCCAGCCTGGGTGACAAAGTGAGACTCTGTCTCTAAGAAAAAATAAATTAAACAATAAATAAATAAATAGAAAAATCCTGGAATTCATAGCAGAAAGCATGGGTGCATGCATTTACCATCTTGGACAATGGAAGTCTAAAATTCTAAGCAGCTCATCCAACCTGGAAGCCATCGATAGGAAGACTGACATACTCTGGTGTAGGCTTAGATTTGGAGCCCTGCTCTGAGGCTGGCTCGAGGCTGGCTCGAGGCACTGAGATAAGCAGAAGCAAAGTCCAGGAGGAGAAAAGGGAGGTCCTGGGATGGAGCATGGTGAGGACTCCAAGGCTAGAGTCCAGGGTTTGCTCTGATCAGTTTGTAGGGAGGTGGGGGTTGGAAATGTGAGGGAAAGGGATTTAACCTCGGTCTAATCACCTTTTGCAGATGAGAGTAGGGACACCAAAGGAGAAGAGAGCTTTAGGATAGGTGATCTCCGGGGACGGGCTCAGGGCACAGGGTGTCTGGTGAGAGAGACTGGCAATACTGGAGCCTGTCCTCACCCATCTTTTGTGGGGATGAACCTGACTAGCCCTGTGGCCTTGCAAGTTTCCCAGATCCCCAATTCTTTGTAAGTAAAGGCAGCTGGGCTAAGATAGCTTTTGATGATGCCTGCTTTGACCAAAGTTTTATAAGAGCTATACAATGGGGCCAAATGCCCACCTCTGGGAGAACTTTCTAGACCAAAGAATGGGTAAAAATCTTTTAGGAGAAGCCCTGGTCTGGGAGAAGGGGACTCAGAGCTGTCCTGCCAGGCCCGAGATATACCCCACCTGCTCACTCCTCAGTTTTTCTCTGGCTGCAATATCTCTGAACATCCTTCTCTGCTATAGGGAATTGTCTCCGTACCTCACTGGGGCTGGTCTTCAGGGTGTCCAGCAGAAACTTGTAGATCTGAGGTTCAGGTTTGACCATTCCCACCTGACACGACTCTATCAGGAAGTCAAAGTGCGTCTTCAGATCACACATCAGCCGGGCCAGGCCGTCTCTCTCAGCACGGTCATCCAGCCAGGTGTTGGTGAGGATGGCGGTTGTGAATCCTGAGCAAAAAGCCACAAGTGGATGGACCAGCTGTAGAACGTTGCCCTGAGATGCTCCAGATGCCCCAAGAGAACCCCGATGATGGGCCAACCAGGTCGTGCTCAGTTATATCAATCTCTTATGCTCAGCTTTCAACCAACGAATTGGCAAAGAATCATCTTGGCCCATCAACATCTCTGACACAGACACGAGCATGAGCTGGGTTCATTCAAGGCCTTCAGAGGCCCAGAAGGGGACAGTACCCTCCTTCCTCCTTGACAACAGTGGAGCAGTGTTTTTACATTCATCAGCTCATTTGACCTCTACCACCTCTGGGGTGCACAAGGTGATCCTACCCTCCCAGATTCACAGATCAGCAAACAGAAGCTCAGATAAGTTACAAGCTACCCGGAGCCACACAGTGAAAATCTAGCATTCTTTCTAGTCCATGCTATTGAAAACTCTGCTTGACTAAATTCCAGAATACTTGCTTTGGCTCTCAGGGACGGGGTTCCCATTTCAAAACTAAAGAAGTAGACATAGAGATAGGATTATCTCCTGGCTTTATCTGCCTAACCAGCGAGGTGAGAACCAGGCAGATCTGTAAACAAGACACTGAATAGTTGATGGGGAGACTCTTCCCATGTAACAGGAGGCAGGAATTACAGACACGGAATGGCTCAGCCACAACTGGATAAATCTACTGATAAGAGGGTGGAATGGCTTCAAGTATGCCTATGACAAGAGTCAGGTGCTCACCCCAAGTCAACGCCTATGGATGAACTTGACCTCATGTCTTAAACTATATGACATCATCTGAGCCCACATCAGCCAACTCATAGCTCAGACACTCTGATACGCAAAGGCTGAGAAAATCACAGTTGCTAAAAAGGCCTTGTTTTTTAATCACTGTGACAAAAGATTGTGTCATTAGGGTCATTACTGAAGTGCCACTGAAGGGAAGAATGATGCTCACAAGGCAGTCAAGGGCATCAATTGCTTTATTAAGTAAAATTCTGCCATTTTTCCAGCTGTTCTATTTTAACCAGTGCTGCTTTTGCATTGGATAAAACTTGCTTTGGGGCCATGTTTTAAGAGTGGCTTTCCATCATGGCTCAAAAGATCTGTGATGTCAAAACTCACTTCGTTGGATTTTGACCTAATGCTTCTGAGGGTTCTGTGTGGTCAGGCCTAAGAATGGCCAGTATTAGATCCTTACCTTTCTTCCTGAGCGTGAGAGCTGCCTGGAGCATGGGGCGGTTGATCTTTCTGGCTGAAACTGCCTCGCCAAAGATTTGATTTAGAGAGAAATTCTCAGGGAGGGAGATTCCAGAGGTCTCAGAGCACTTCCTGCAGTTTTCTTCCATGAGTGGCATCCACTGTCAAAGTGAAGTGAGGGGACAGTTGGTACAGCCACTCAGCAAAGCTCTGCAGGGTCTACTGAACCCAAACCTATGCATTCTCTGTGACCAAGCAATTCTATTCCTGGACACATACCCACTGGAAATGCCAACACGTGTTCTCCAAAAGACATGGCCAAAAATGTTCATAGCTGTACTCTTCCTAGGAGTCCCAAAGCAGAAACCACCCGCTAACAGCAGAATGGGTGCAGTGTGTGATATTCACCCACAGTCATAGCAGTGCTATTGCCCACTAACAGCAGAATGGGTAGAGCACGTTATATTCACCCACAGTCACAGCGGTGCTATTCCTAACAGCCCCGTCTTAGCCCATCTCAACTGCTATAACAAAAGACCAGAGGCTGGGTGGCTCATAAACAGCAGAAATTTATTCTCACAGTGCTGAAGGCTGGGAAGTCCAAGACCTAGGCTCCAGCAGATTTGGCGTCTGGTTAGGGCCTGCCTTCTATTTCACAGATGGCACCTTCTTACTGTCCTCACATGTAGAAGGCACTCAACAGCTCTCTGGGATCTCTCTTAATAAGGGCACTAATCTCACTCCTGAAGGGTCCACCCTCATGACCCAATTACTTCCTGAAGGCCCTGCCTCCTAATATCATCACCTCTAGGGTTAGGATTTCAACATAGGAATTTTTTGGGGGACACAAACACTTGGACCATTGCAAGCTCCAAACTGGAAACTACCCAAATGTCCACTGTTATGGGCTAAACTGTGTCCTCTCCAAAAGTCCTATGCTGAAGTCCTAACCCTCTGAGCCTCACGATGTGACTATCTTTGGAAATCAGGCCTTTAAAGAGGTACTTAAGGGAAAATGAAGTCATTACAATGAATCCTAATCCAGTATGAGTGGCCTACATAAGAAGAGATGAGGACACAGACACACAGATGGATGACCATGTGAAGACACAGGGAGAAGACAGCCAAGACTTGCTTTTTTTCCCTCTCTCTCTGCTTTCTACCATGTAAGGACACAGCAAGAAGGTGGCTATCTGCAAACCAAGAAGAGCCGTCACCAAACACTGAACCTGCCAGTACCTTCATCTTGGACTTCCCAGCCTCCAGAACTATGAGCTACAAATGTTTGTTGTTTAAGCCATACAGTCCATGGCACATTTGTTGTAGGTAGCAGCCCAAGGTGCTATGTAAGACAGAGCCCTAGCAAACGAATACACTCACTAATAGCAGAATGGATTGTGGTATATACACATCATCATCGCAGCACTATTTGGAATAGTGCCAAACTGAAAACTACCCAGACCCCCATCAAGAGAAGAATGGATAGATTGGGGTGTGTGAACATGATGGAATGCCATGCAGCAATGAGAATAAAAGGATCTATGGTTGCATGCAACAGCTATGAGTCTCACCCATAAATGTTGAGCAAAAGATGCCAGACACGAAAGAGCTGATCTGCACAATTCCATTTACGTCAAGTCCAAAACAAGTAAAAGTGATCTACTGGGATGGAAGTCAGAATGGTAATACTCTCGGAGGGATGGTGTCCAGAGTGGGGATATGTGGGTGCCTACCGTGCTGGGAGTGTTTCATTTCTTGATCTGGGTGCTGGTGACACTGGTATACTGAGTATGTGAAAAGTCATCAAGTTGTATGCTGTGCGTACTTTTCTGTCTGTATAGTATACATCCATAAAAAGTTAAAAGATGATATTCAATCCCAAGATAAGACATTTTTTTAAAGATAAGTTAGGTGTAAATAGCCTTTTGCAGCAGAGGCGGAGGGGGGAAGAAGAAGAAGAGGAGGAAGAGGAAGAGGAGAAGGAAGAAAATATATAGCACTTCCCTCTTTCTTACCTTCCAACAATATTACTGTGGTTTTTTAATGGATTAAATAAAAAATCAATAATTCAGTAATGTTCTTCCCAATAGTCTCATCACAGTTTTAGTTCACCAGTTGCCACAACATATTAGCATGTACGTTTTAAAGTGACTGCAATGCTCCCATTAATACCACGTTTGCCTTCACAGAAAAGATGAGTGTTTGCTATTATGGTGGGCCCCAAGTTCTCCGACTGAGTGAAGGCTGGCTGTAATTCACAGAAGTTTTTAAAAATACAGAATGTTTTATCTGTGTGCTTATAAGTAGATTCTCAATAGCCTTTCTTCTTAGAGAGACACTAATTGGGAATTCAAGTGATTATTTTGTTAAAAAATAATTGAGATTATACTAACCATGATAACTACTGTTTATTGAGTAATTACTATGTGCCAGGCATGGTGCTAAGCACTTTCCATGCTTTATAGCAGCTGATGAAATGGGTAGCATGATCACCTCTGCTGTAAAGTTGGCAAAACTGAGACTTGGAGAAGTTAAGTAACTTGCTGTGCTCATACAGCCTGTAAGTGGGCACTATGATTCAAACCCTGATTTCTTACTCCAAGTCTATCCATTATATGTCTATTGAATGAACAGATCCAGAGGGCCTGCCCAAAAATAGTCACTCTGTCTGTAGTAGCTCCCTGGCATGTATCTTTGAGGAACTGGAAGTTTCCCTCTGGTTGGCCAAAGAGATGACAAGCCAGTCTTAAATGCCTTTTTGTATGTCTCCAGGCCTTTTAGGTCAGTCTTGGGGGTTAGGCATTGTAAAGGGTAGATGGGTGAAGAAGACATGGCCTGCCTTCACAGAGCTTCCAGTTAGTGGGGGAGATAGGCATGCAGGCGGAAGACGTCCATCCAAAGGGATCTGTGTGGTGATGTCCCCTCACCTGGGAAAACGTGATCTCTCCTCTCATGAGGCGAGTAGTGGCACCTTCCGGGCCGCCTTTCTGGAAAGCATCACTCAGAAGGCCTCTGTAAAACACAAAGCACATCAGGAAGGTCCTGTGAATTTCACCATGGCAGCACATGGAGACAGACGCTGTTCACATTCATTGAGAAGCAGCCACTAGAAAGGCATGCTGCCAGGAACTGGAAAATGCAAACACAGTTCAAATTGGGATCTTTGCCCACAAGGAGCCATCCAGCTGAGGACATGAGACCATACAGTAATATGCTCCACGGAGAAGCTGCTTAGAGGACACCACCTGATAGCAGCTTCAACTGGAGGTGCTTCCTACTTTACCATTTAAGGGTCAGAACCAAGAGTGGGCACATGGCCATCACTGTCCTCATGTGCACCAGGCATGGTCCTGAAGGACTTTTTCATGAGTTCACCTTCTTCAAAAAGAATGGAATATGTTTTTTTCTGGTTTCCATTCTGCCTATCTAGTTTCTATTTTATCTTAATCTCATCTTCTAACCTTTTGAAAGTTTCCTGTATTAGTCCATGCTTACACTGCTATAAAGAAGTACCTCAGATTAGGTAATTTAAAAGAAAAGAGGTTTAATTGGCTCATGGTTCTGTGTGCTGTACAGGAAGCATGGCTGGGGAGGCCTCAGGGAACTCACAATCATGGTGGAAGGCGAAGGGCAAGCAAGGCATGTCTTACATGGTTGGAGCAGGAGGAGGAGAGAGAAGGGGGAAGCGCTACACACTTTTATAAACAACTAGATCTCATGAGAACTCACCATCACGAGAACAGCAAGGGGGATCTCCACCCCCAAGATCCAATCACCTCCCACCAAGCCCCCTCCTCCAACACTGGGAATTACAATTTGACATGAGATTTGGGTGGGGAGAAAACACAAACCATATCACTGTGTTAAGGCTGAACTGTGTGCCCCCATCCCAAATTCATACATTGAAGTTCTAACTTCCAGTACCTCAGGATATGACTGTATTTGGAGAGTGGGTCTTTAAGAGGTAATTTAAGTTAAATAAGATCATACAGGTGGGCTGTAATCCAACAACAGGACTGATACCCTTATAAGATGAGGACACAGACACACACAGAGGGTCAACCACGGGAGGACACAGGGAGAAGAACACTGTTAAGGAGCCAAGGAGAGAGGCCTCAGAAGGAACCCACCCTGCTGACATCTTGATCTCGGTCTTCTCGCCTCTAGAACCATGAGAGAAACACTTCTACTGTGGATACCACCCAGTCTGTGTTTGCTGTTACATCAGCCCCAGTAAATAAATACACTGAGCCACAGACAAATGTATTTATTTGTGTAAATGTATTTGTTCTGTTACTCACGTCTGGTAATTTTAACTGGCTTGCCAATCCAACTGGAAAATGCATTTGTTCTGTTACCCAGGTCTGGTAATTTTAACCGGCTTGCCAATTCAACTGGAATTACCAATTCCCTATCCTGGGAGCTTTATACCTTTATATCTTTATAGCTTTATATCCTGGGAGTCAAGTATACTTTTATCAGACACCCTCTTGCAGGTAACGTGGTCGGCTCTGGACCAACCATAAGGAGGCATATACCTAATATCTGTGGCCTTGCTCAGCTTTTCAATGGTGGCAATCGTTTCCCCATAGCTTTGCTAACAGTTTTTTTTTTTTTTTTTTTTTAAACCGCTTTCTTAAGGTATAACTACTGCTATGGCTTGAGCATTTGTCTCCTCCGAAGCTCATGTTGAAATGTAATCCCCAATGTGGCAATATTGAAAGGTGGGCCTTTAAGAAGTGGTTGGGTCATGAGGGTTCCACCTTCATGAATGGAGTAATCCATCCATGGGCTAATGGGTTAATGAATTAATGGATTACGATGGGATTGGGACTAGTGGCTTTATAAGAAGTGGAAGAGAAGCCTGAGACAGCACATTGAGCCCCCTTTCAGATATCCAGTTATAAGCAACAGAAAATGGACTAAGACAATCGCACAGCATCAAATTCACATGTAACGATTCAGTGATTTGCAGTAAATTTACAACCTTTCAAAATGAAATTGTTGAATCAAAAGACAAGAATATTTCCTGGAACGGAGAGTAAAATGGTAAAGCAATTAAAATTATGAACCAAAGGATAAGACCTGTTTGTTGACCTAGTGGAAGGAGCTAAGACAAAACTAACATACTTTATTGAGGACTTGCAGCTCAAGATACACTTCCACCTCCCTGAGGGTATGCTCTCTTTGGCCTTTGTTACAAGCAAGACTTTAAAAACGAAAGGGAACTAGGAACGGGCTGATGGAAACTCGTCTCACAGGAATTCTCTCTTGTTTACAGAAGTAATATTAGTTAGTGATTGGTGGGTGGCAGGCCACGTTTCCATTAGCAACCAGAACAGGGTTTCCACTAACGCTTTGCTATAATTTTGATGAATGCGTAAGTTAAACATTAAAGAACTGGAGAAACCAGTGTGTGAGTGCAAGGGCTGGAATGCAAAAACAAACCTATGAAGACCTCGCCAGGGTTTTTTCCGACCCTAAAGTCTGATTGAATAATAATCGCATTCTTACACATACACCTCATATCACGGCCCACTAAGATTAAGAAACTTTCCAAGACTCTAGGGAAAGCTTTTCAGACCCTAGACCCTAAAGATTAGATAGAGACTGAAACATTCCTGTTTGTAGGCACAATCCCACATGCAGCATGGAGCTGAAAATGTATATAAGCACTAGAAAATAACTTGCAACTTTGAGTCTTGTGAGTAACTCCAACCTTCTCCCACAATGGGTTGCAGAAATAAACTCCCTTTCCCAGTCTGTCTGCAACTTGTTATTGGACCATGGGAACAAGCAAGCAGCTGGACCTCGTTCTGTCCAGCTACACATCTGTGGAAGCTGATCATCTGAACTGATTCTATACCCAATTAAAACAGAGTGGAGAAGCCAAGGGAAAAACATCCAAAGTTCAAAATATTGCTCTGTTATTAAGAACAAATAGTTTCTCTTCAAAGGGTTTCAGTCTCTAGCTCTTTGTTCTCTTCTAAAAAGTAATCTTATTCATTTATCCATCAGCCCTACCTATCTGCGCTGTGACCAAACACGCCCAAGCATTACCTGTCACTCAGTAACTGTCCTTCCTGTCAAAAGCCCACCCTTGTCCCCTTGATGATGTCAACAGTAGCCAATTAGAATTAGCCTAGATTGTGTGGTCCAACCCCAGCCCACAGGGGGAGGACACAGGAACAGGGTCTGCATTAGAGACAAAAATTGCTGCTCTCCTTTGTTCTGTGTGCTCTCCCATGCCTCTTCCTTGCATGCAGGAGACGCCCTTCTATAGGAGTAAACTGCTTTGCTGAGGAAACTTTTGCCTGAGTGTTGGTTCCACTTTGCAGCACTGAGCATTTTTAGCTCCGAGAATGTAATTCTGAGAGAGGAGAAAGGAAGAAACTAGTCAGGCAGACAGTTATGGTGAGTCCTCCACTAAATTCTTTCAAACAAAAGAACAGCCAGAGAAATCAAGTCACAGGCACAAATAAGGGAGGGAAGCCCAGGAGGCTACACAGGTGACTTGGCCAGATGTGCCTGCAATGGAGAATTCCATCCCCTGACGCATGCACAGTAAGGGAAACAAAGCAACACAGAGTAACTCAAGCTCAGAGCCTGCATGTGTACCAGGAGGATGGGGTGGAACTACCAGAAATGCATGCCTTGTGCAAATGAGACACCCAGCCCCATATGGGTTTCTTACAAAAGCCTCTGCATCCAAACTGTGAATAAGCAACCCACTTTTCCAGGACCCCTCTCTGTGGCAGACAGCTTTCTTCTTTTGCTTATTAAACTTTGGCTCCAACCTCACTCTTGGTGTCCACGCTCCTTAACTTTCTTGGTCATCAGACAAAGAACTTGGGGTAGGACTCAGGGTACTACCTGAGGCAACAAGAGACTGCTACATTGTGGTGCACTGGTGAGTCTGTAACCATTCTTTGCAAGCCCACCTGCTGAAACTCTTTGTTGTAACTGGGAACCAGTTTTATCTCTAGCTTCTCAGAGAATTTGCCCATGGTTGTTCTCATCAATCAGAGCCTGGCAGCTCCCCAAACCCTTAGAGTGCCGAGAAACTTTCTCAAAGAGCAATTTATGCCATTTCTCCTTTTTCATAAAATCTCTAACTCTTGTCTTTGTTCCTGGGACATATTAAAGACCACTGGGTCTGCATGTGTGTGCTCCGAATTGCAACTCTTTCTTCCCAAATAAGACATTAAATTTAGAGATTCATCTCTACATCTTTGATTTTGACACACTCTTGAATTACAGGGTGTGAGTTTTGGTGTCCATTGTGTGGCATTTAAGGCTACTTGGCTTCAGTTAGTCTAGAGCCCACCTAGCAAGTGACCTTAAGAAGTAATTAGCTGAAGGCAGATAGTGAGCTGTGTAAAAGCAAACTACATATGGCCTGAGAAGGACTCTGTACTTCTATATTTGAGTCCTTGTGGACGAACTGCAACCTACCTTAACAGATAGAGAAGACTGCAGCCCTAACTTAGGAGTATGTGCCTGTAACAACAGCTGAGTCTTGGTCAATCCCAGCGGCCATCCTTCAACCATTCATACACTGCTGTGTGTTCAATCTATGTTTAAGTAAGGCAAATACTGAGTTGTAACTAATTCAGCTGTTCTGTATCTCACTTCCAATTTCTGTACATCATTTCCCGTTTTTGGTCTGTAAATCTTCTTCTACCATGTGGCTGCGTGGAAGTCTCTGAATCTGCTGTGATTCTGGGGGCTGCTGGATTCACGAATGGATCATTGCTCAATTAAACTACTTTAAATTCAAGTCAGTGAAGTTTTTCTTTTATCAGCAGCGACTGCTGTCACATTTTAAATGTCTCTTTGGGCCTGATAATTTAATTTACTCCTCAGATATAGTCTTTTTCTTTCTTATTTGGAAGGCAAATTGTAAGAGAAACAACAGTCACAGGACTAACAGGAGAAAATTTCTCTGGACTGATGAAAGGGATTTGAGTCCTATAATCAAAAACATTCATTCACCAGGGAGCCAGGCATGGTGGATGGCACCTGTAATCCCATATACTTGGGAGGCTGAGGTGGGAGGATCACTTGAGGCCAGGAGTTCAAGACCAGTCTGGGCAAAATAGAGAGACCCTGCCTTAAAAACTAACAAACAAACAAAGCAACCAAATACTCACCAAGTACCTGAAAATTTTAAGAAAAAAAAAGAGAGAGAGATCCAAGATGGCCGATTAGCAGCAGCTCAGGATTGTAGCTCCCACTGAAAGCGCAGAGTGAGTGGATGCCACATTTTCAGGTGAATTTTCATTGCCCACAGACCAAGAGATTCTTGGCGGAGGAGTCCCACGGGTCGCCAGCGCGACTCTTTTGGCCGGTGCGGCCGTTTTGCAGGCGCCCCGGCGCGGCGGTTCTCACTCCAGAGTATGCGGGACTGAGTGCCCTTTTGGTTGGCGTTTGGAGCTCCGGGAAGGCAGAGTCTCCCATTCAGCTGATTGAAAAGTGGACTGAAGTGGGGAACCAGACCGGGAGATTCCTGGGCAGAAAAGCGCCACGAATCTTAACGCCGCTGTTCCAGCCAGCGTGGTGGGTCGCTGCAGGGGAAGGCTGGTACCCCCCTCCACACACACACACACACACACACACACACACACACACACACACACACACACACAAACAGCAGTTGGAACTGCTGAGGATTGAGAGTTTCACAGCAAGTACAGCTGAACTCAGGAAGGTCCAGCTCTGGGGGGGAGGGGCGTCTGCCGAAGGAAAACTAAGAAACAGAAAAAACGTTACCACCACCAAGCTGGACGTCCACTCAGAGACCTAATCTGAAAGTCAGCAATTACACAGACGACAGGTGGATAAATCCACAAAGATGGGAAGAAACCAGCACAAAAAGGCTGAAAACACCCAAAATCAGAATGCTTCTCCTCCCACAGAGGATTGCAGTTCCTTATCACCAATTGAACAAGGCCTGATTGAGAATGAATGTGAGGAATCAACAGAATTAGGCTTCAGAAAGTGGATAATGAGCAACTTCTGTGAGCTAAAAGAACATGTTCTAGCCCAATGCAAGGAAACTAAGAACCTTGAAAAAAGGTTTGACGAAATGTTAACGAGAATGGACAATTTAGAAAGGAATATAAGTGAATTAATGGAGCTGAAAAACATAATGCAAGAACTTCGCGAAGTATGCACAAGTTTTAACAGTCGAATTGATCAAGCAGAAGAAAGGATTTCAGAGGTCGAAGACCAGCTTAACGAAATAAAATGAGAAGACAAGATTAGAGAAAAAAGGGTAAAAAGGAATGAGCAAAGTCTCCAAGAAATATGGGACTATGTGAAAAGACCTAATCTACGTTTGATAGGTGTACCTGAATGTGACAAAGAAAATGAATCCAAGTTGGAAAATATTTTTCAGGATATTATTCAGGAAAACTTTCCCAACCTAGCAAGGCAGGACAATACTCAACTCCAGGTAATACAGAGAACACCACAACGATACTCCTTAAAAAGAGCAACCCCAAGGCACATAATCATTAGATTCACCAGGGTAGAAATGAAGGCGAAAATACTAAGGGCAGCCAGAGAGAAAGGTCAGGTTACCAACAAGGAGAAGCCTATCAGACTCAGAGCAGATCTCTCAGCAGAAACCCTATAAGCCAGAAGAGAGTGGGGGCCAATATTCGACATCCTTAAAGAAAAGAACTTTCAACCCAGAATTTCATATCCAGCCAAACTAAGTTTCATAAGTGAAGGAAAAATAAAAAAGAAAAAAAAAAAGAAAAAAACACAGCAGGCATATGTTGGAGGAATGTTTCAATTCCTAGGATAAAAATGGGTAACAATCAAATAGAAAAACAGATTATACACAAAGAAAAACAACTCAGACTGGTATTAGCCTTCTATTCTGCGACCACGAATTGTCAGAAAATTGCTGAGCAATGCTCACCACTCACTGAGATAAAAAGAAACAATGGCCCAAAATCCTATCCCCAAACAGCTTATTTTGCATACACGAAGGCAGGAGAAAGATTCTCAGACATATTAAGACTAATAGTTTACCACCACACATCTTTCCTGAAAGAAAAAAAATCTAGAATGATTTCCAGTCTACCTAAAGACAGAACACAATTTTAAAAAGGGATGGCTGTGAAGAGGGCATTTAGATTCTCAAATGCATGGATGTTGTAACAGGTAGCTCAGATCATTTTTCATACAATTTGGCATTTTTCATACAATGTAAATTTAAAATACTGATTCTCATGTTTAAAGAAACTGGAAATTCAACAATCACTTTCATATTGTGGTAAAATATACATAACATAAAGCTGACCACTGGAACCACTATTGGGTGTATAGTTCAGTGCCAACAAATATTAATATGTCTGCCCCGTACAGCCATTGCCACCAACCATCTCCAGAACTTTTTCATCTTGCCATTTTCCCAACTAAAACTCTGTACCCATTAAACAATAACTCCCCATCCCCATGCCCAGCAATTAGAATCAGATTATATTGCACACATTTTATAACCTCCTTAGTCTCCCAGAAAATATTAACTATATATGAAATGTAATTTTTTTTTGAGGCAGACTCTCACTCTGTCGCCCAGGCTGGAGTGCAGTGGCGTGATCTCAGCTCACTACAAATTCTGTCTCCTGGGTTCAAGCAATTCTCCTGCCTCAGTCTCCTGAGTAGCTGGGACTACAGCCGCCCGCCACCACGCCCAGCAATTTTTGTATTTTTAGTAGAAATGGGGTTTCACCATGTTGGTCAGGCTGGTCTCGAACTCCTGAACTTGTGATCCACCCACCTCTGCCTCCCAAAATGCTGGGATTACAGGCATGAGCCACCGCGCCCAGCCTGAAATGTAATTGTTATGGGATCCTTGGGTGTTGCTTTGCCAGCCAGAAACCTCTGTGGCCAGTGGTGCCTTTGCCCGAGTTTTGCTCTGGCCTGCTGGACTTGTTCCACCCTCTTGGCCTGGTAGGTTGCACTCAGCTCACATTCACTACTGGCCTGGATCCCATGCCTGCTAAGGATGGACCAGGTGTGATGTGGTGAGGGGTATGTAAGTGAGCATGGGGTCTGGCCACCGTGCACAGCCAGGCACACTGGCTGCAGGGGGTAGGCAGCTCCAGGCATCCACATGGGCACTGGCTCCCTGTGAGGCTGCAGCTAGACCAGGCATACCATAAGCAGCTTCCATGGGTGACACTGGGGAATGTGGTGTCACTTACAAGTTTGAAGATGCCAGGAACGACAGAACTCTAATGAGGGTATCACAATCCTGGCCTGGGGAACTCCTAGGTCTGGGCTCCCTGAAGGGCCACAGCTCTTCTCTCATCTCCTCTCTCCTTCTTCTTGCCCACAATGTGGTGGGCAGGGGTGTGTTTCAGCCCTGTTTGTGTGACAGCCCTTTTAGCCCCACGCTTTGGTGGGTCCCAAATTCTTGTCCTCTGTCTGGGAAGAATGAGGTATGCAGACAAGTGGAGGGTGAGCAAGATGAAGAGGAGCTTTGTTGAGCAATAAAACAGAGAGAGGGTAGCTCCTCTCTGCAGCCGGTCATCTCGATGAATGTCCAGCTCTGAGCGGAGAATGTAACTCCTCTCTTCTGGACAGGTTGTCTCAATGAGTGTCTGGCTTTCAGCAGGGCTTTCCTCTCTGCTGAGAGCTGGACACTCATCGAGATGACCAGCTGCTGAGAGGGTAAATCCTCTCTGCTAGGCAGGTCGCCCTGACGAGTGTGTAGCTCTCAGCAGAAAGGGTAGTTTCTCTCTGCAACTGGTCATCCTGTGGTCTCCTCAGCTGTGGGCAGAGAGGAGACCATGGGGTGGGCAGCTCCTCTCTGCAGCTGGTTGTCCTGGTGTGTCCTAGAGTCTGGTTGGGTTTGTGGCTTTTATAGGCCTCAGAGGGGAGGAAGTGCATGCTGATTGGTCCATGGGTAGCCACAGGCAGGCCTGGAAAAGGCACCACAAGTTCCCACTCTGTTCCGTGGGATCTGCAGCTTGGCCCCCAGGCTTCAGGCTCTTCCCAGCTTGCAGGTGGGGCTTCACTGGGGAACTGCCCCCTCCTTCCCAGGAGCCTGTCTGCCTCCTGTTGCTGTTCATAGTGCCCAGGCTGTTTGTACCAAGGGATGCCTGCAGGTCACTTTGAGCTACCCTCGGCACCCCCTTGGCCTCCTTCCATGCTCATTTGTCCCCAAAGTCCTGAGGAGGTTGAGGTGGCAGGGGGCTACCATGTCAGCATGCCCCAAGCACGCGTACACCCATCCAGGTGTCAACAGTATCCAGGCTCAGCATCAACTTTGCTCCATAATTGGAGCGGGTGCTGACAGCAGGGAGTGGCCAGGAATCAGGAGGAGACACTTCCAAGCCTGCAGGGGCAAGGGGGCCTTCCCAGGCACCCTAAGAGTGCAGAGATGTCTGGGTCCACAGCTACAACTTGGATGGCTACAGCCATGCCTGGGAGGGCGGGGCTCCTGTCTGCCCCCAGCTTCCGCTGGCTCCATGGAGCATCACACCACCCTGGGCCCAGCTCCACCTCTGGGCCCCTCTCTGCCTGCCCCTCTGTGCCCGACCGTGCTGCTCCCCCACTGGCCGGTGACTTGGCCCCATCACAGCAGCTTCCAGGGTGGCGGGCAAGGTGCAGGTGGCACAGTGGCCCCAGCTAACCCCACACAAACAAACCCAACACTCCCAGAGCCCCTGGGACGTGGTGGGGAGTGAGGTTGAAGCCTGCAAGTTCTGCCCAGTCATGTGAAGATTGGGGTGGTGCAGTTGGCTGCCTCGGGAACATGGGGCACAGGGGACCCACTGTTGCCACTGCTGCTCCCACAGCCATTCCTGCCACCACCGCCTGCACTTCCCTGCTGCAGCCAGCATGATGGCATCTGCTCCAGACAGCCCGCCACTGCCATCATAATCTTACACTGTTAACTACTATAATCTCTGTTAGTGATTTTCACACAACTGAACTTTGCTTGAAACTTACCATTATATCTAGAGTTCATCAAATGTCCCCTAAAGGAATAGTCCTGAATAAGGACTCTACATCTTTCTGTGTCATAAGAATCGTTTATAACAATAATTTATTTGTGTATTAGTTGCGTGATTAAAGCCCATTTTAAAAATTTTAAAAAGAGGCGAGATGCTCCAGGGAATGCGTTAAAGCTCAGAGGTGTAAAAAGCAACTGGAAGTCTAGGAGCTGCCCAGCCATGCCTGGAGGCATTCAATAAATATTTACTGAAATAGGACACAGGATACAGCACAAGAAGTCCTGCTCATCAAATACTCTTTCAATTTCTGCGTTAACTGTATTTGTGGGTCACTTATTTCTCTCCTTCAAAAAACATGTACTCAGCACTGCACAGGGTAGCCACCTCAAGTTTTATAGCATATATTTTTAAAAGAAATTTGATGTTTTAATCTGTCTTGCTGCACCTGGCAGACCCTCCGCAGTGATGCTGTGTGAGGAGGTATGAGATTAAGCACACACAACTGCCTCAGGTCAGATTTGGTTCCCAGGGAACCATTCTGGCTCCTCCAGATCACAGCAGCCTTTGTTGCCCCAGAGAACCACCCTCTAGCCCCCTAACCCTCTAAGGACACTGGTCCAGATGGACACAAACAAGTTGGAGACTCCCTTTACCGCCGTCTGCTCTGACACTGGAATAACTCATGCTTATTCTGCAATCTCTCACTTTGGGAGTTCAAGGCAGCCCTGGGAACACCAGCACCTGTCCTCCAGCAGGCACCCGGAGATGCCTGGGCCCCTCACCTGCACCTTGCACCTTGCCTACAGCTCCAGCATGGGCTCATTGGCTTCCTTTGTTCTCAGCTGGGCTCTGCAGCCTTGGTGTTTCATCTTCCATGCCAACGCCCCTATAAGCTCCTTGCTTAACAGTCTTGTTTTCTTCAGTTCCAACCTCCATACTGTCCCACCTTCCAGGCCTCAAACTCTCAGATCTTTTGGTGAGCCGCACCCTCTTGACTCTTACCAATTTCCTTCACATATCACTCCAACCATCAGCCACTTTGATTCAGGGCTCCGATTATTATTATTATTTTTAGATGGAGTTTCACGCTGCTACCCAGGCTGGAGTGCAATGGTGCGATCTTGGCTCACTGCAATCTCCACCTCCTAGGTTCAAGCAATTCTCCTGCCTCAGCCTCCTGAATAGCTGGGACTACAGGCATGTGCCACCACACTGGCTAGTTTTTGTATTTTTAGTAGAGATGGGGTTTCACTACGTTGGCCGGGCTGGTCTTGAACTCCTGACCTCAGATGATCCACCCGCTTCTGCCTCACAGAATGCTAGAATTACAGATGTGAGCCACCGCGCCTGGCCCAGGGTTCTTAATTATTTTACTCCCTCTCCACCCCATCTCAAAAACCCCCAAGGACTCCCCATTGGCCACCAAGGTAGATACATGCTCACTAGCCCGACTTTTACACTGCACTACGATAGGGGCCCAACCACCTTCTCTGCGTCCCTCTCTTGGCCTCCTGCCCATCTGGCAAGACTGGAATAGTCAGCGTTCTTGTGCACGCTCCATGCTTCCTACCTCCCCAGCCTTTGTATATGTTCTTCCCCGTACACCTGGGAAGCTCTCCCTGCATCTCTCCCTAGGAACCTTCCAGCAATCTTCCTCCATTAGGCCTTCCCTAATTCTGCTGATCAGACAGACCCACCACTCCCTCCCTGAACCACCTTAGAACTTTGTACACCTATGGCACTGATTTCATCTTGAACTTTGGCTCTCTGTGGATGTCTGAGGGGTTTTTTTTGTTTGTTTTTGTTTGAGACTGGGTCATGCTTTGTAGCCCAGGCTGAAAAGCAGTGGCACAATCATGGCTCACTGCAGCCTTGAAGACCTGGGATATCGCCCCTGCAGTAGCTGCTTGAAGAGGCAGACCCAGGCCTGGGCCTTCCTGGAAAAGGCTGACAGCTCCCTGTGAACTTGCCGAACTTGGAATGCCTGGGAAAAAGGCCACAGACCATGTGTGTGTTGGCATAGCCAGTGACTTTTCTAGATTCAGAACGTAGGATGGCAGATCCCTCACTGTCCTGACCTCTCCTCAAGCAATCCTCCTCGCTTAGCCTCCCGAGGAGCTGGGACTACACGCAGGCACTAATGTTTTAGCCAATTTTATTTTTATTTTTGCAGAGACAGGGTCTTGCTATTTTGCCCAGGCTGGTCTTGAACTCTCTGCCTCAAGTGATCCTCCCACCTTAGCCTCCCAAAGCACAGAGATTACAGGCCTTTCCCTCAACCTACTTGCTATCTCATCTTCCTTACTATATTAAAAGCAAGGGCTCTGGACATGGACTGCTGAGGTTGGATTTCTGGCTTTGCTCTTTAACAGCTATGCGATCTGGACAGCTGGTCTGTTTCTGTGCCTCAGTTTCCTCATATGTAAAAGGAGGATATGAACAACGGCTTTCATGCCTGGCTTTCTTTTTTTCACTTTACAAATAAGTATACTTCTCTCCTGTTTAAATGTAGGAATAATACATATTTGTAATTTAAAAGTTGAAAACTGCAAAAAAATAAAAATAATTAAATTATTCCTAATCTCATTTGGGGTACTTTGGCATATTTCACCCAGGCGTTTTTCTGCATGTAGCTTTTTTTCATAGTTGAAACCATATTGCACAGTTTCACATTCTGCTGGGCTGGCTTTTTCATGTACTAGAACAGACATTTCCCCAAGTCTCTGAACTCTCACTCTGCACACGTCATCTACTGTTTCCCAATGATGTGGCTTTGGGCGGTTGCTGCAGTTTGCTATTACAACAAGTAAACCTGCAACCCACACCTTGGGAGAGAACTTTCTTCTCTCCTGAATCTCAGTGCGCATTTTAACCGCCATCCCGTTAGACAGGACGCAGCCGCAGCAGAAAGCGAGTAACTCCTCTCAGTTTTGGAAAAGTTCAACACAGAAAGCAACTTTGGAGTCCTCGACAAGGTTTAAGCATGGGTATTCAGAAAGATAACGGATCTTCTCACCTGCACTGGGATTTCAGGGCTGCAAGCCCAGCCCCGCCACCCTGCAGCTAGGGCCCGCCTCCTGCCGCCCCGACCCTCGGCGGCGGCGCCCAGCCCCCTTACCTGGGCAGCGCCAGGGCCTCCTCCGTGCGGCCGAGGACGCCGACGACCGCGGGCAGCGCCAGCACCCCGTCAAGGTCGAACACGGCCGCGCGCAGCGCCATGGCGGCGGAGCTGCAGCCTGGCACCGGGACCCGCAGCTAACCCGGGAGACGCAAGAAGGAGAGCGCTCAGGACCTTCCCAGCTTGGCCCTGGCCCCGCCTCCTCCCGGCCCCGCCTTAACCTGGCCCCGCCCCCTTTCCGGGTCCTAGCAGGACCAAGTCCGGCCCGGGAAGAGTCCGGGGAAGGGGATGGGCGGTGGAAAGGGTGTCAAAGGGAGAGGCAGGGGAGGCCAGGGAGGCAGGAACCCCAGGCTAGAATCTCGCCTTTGGATATCGCCTTCCTCTGTCTGAAAGGAAAGTCGAAAGACTCCTATGCCCCCTCCCAAAGCCCCTGCAATAGCTGCTTGAAGAGGCAGACTCAGGCCCGGGCCTTCCTGGACTGGCGGATAGCTTGCCGGACTTGGAATGCCTGGGAAAGAGGCCACAGACCGTGTGTGTGTGTGTGTGTGTGTGTGTGTGTGTGTGCGCGCGTGTTGGTATATCCAGTGACTTTTCCAGATGCAGAACATAGGATCACAGATCCCTCACTATCCTGACCACTCCTCTAGGCATGCTCTTCTTTGCCAGGGAAAATGTGTTTCTAGAATAAATTATGATGTTCCAGCTATGGTGTGCCAGCCCAGAATACTTCGATTTCAATCTCCTGTGTACTGAGGCTTAGAAGAACTAAATGTGGGCTATTATTTTCCTTTTGTACATGCTACTTGTAATAATTCTGTCTAAACATGTGTGAGTTTGTTTTTAATCACCGATTTCCACACTATTGGCCATTTATGTTCCTAGAAAAACTAAAACTTTGGCTGGGAGTCCTTGAGCATAGTGGAGTCCTTTTGCTCCGTAAATTAAAAACCTGTCTTTGGTGGAGACCAAACAGAGTGAGTGAGGTCTCCAGCAGGGGAGACTTCACCCTCGAATGTGTCTCTGTGGAATTATCCAAGATGCCCTCCACCATGGAGCTTCAAGGACCTTGTGAGAGGTTGTGGATACCTCACTGTAACTGGGAGGTCTACAGCAGTCTCTGGATTTAGCAATCAACAAGATTGACAAGAGCCGTGAGTTTCCTCTGGGCTATTTGCTCTTAGCCAGCCATGGTATTGTTTTCTCTCCCAGCTTCGCAACCTCTTCTGGGCTCCTGCCTGGAGCAGTGTTTTCTGAGATTCTTGCCCAAGAATCGGAGTAGCCAACAATGCCAAATGTTACAGAAAGAACTGAAAAAAAAAAAAAAAAAAAAAAAAAAAAAAAGCTGTCCAATTTTGGGCTTGGATGACACTGCATTGCTTCAGAACACTTTTTGTGGGCCCTTTCGTGGTGGACAATAGAGTACTCTGGATTTGAAGACTGAAAGATCAGCAGAGAAGGGAATCCAGCCAACTAGTTTCTCATGAAGTTAGTTGACCTCAAAGGTAGAATTGAATTTAAAAAATAGAAAACAAATTGCAGCCTGAACTATATAGTATGAAACCTCTTAAATCTCCAGGTTGGGTGTGGTGGCACACACCTGTAATCCCAGCACTTTGGGAGGCTGAGGTGGGAGGATTGCTTGAGGCCAGGAGTTTGAGACAAGGCTGGGGGACAAAGTGAAGCCTCCTCTCTATAAAAAAATAAAAATAAAAAAATTACCTAGGCGTGGTGGTACATGCCAGTAGTCCCTGCTATTCAGGAGGCTGAGGTGGGAAGATTGCTTTAGCTCAGTAAGTGGAGGGCTCAGTAAGTGGAGGCTGAAGTGAGCCATGATTGTGCTACTGCACTCCAGCCTGGGTGACAGAGCAAGACTCTATCTCTTAAAATAAAAAAGAGAAAAAAGATTAAATCTCCAACTTAAGGTTTCCTTTGGGCTCCAGATTTGCCAGCTTCTTACTCAACATCTTGAGTGTCTAATAGGCATCTCAAATTTATCATGATTAAAACATAACTCTTGCTTTATCTCCACTGCCCACGCCTGTTCCTCCTAGTGTGTTCCCTGTCTTACAAACTGCCTGCCCTGTTGACTTAGTGGCTCAGTCCTGAGACCATGGAGTTCCTTCCAGATCCCTGGCTCCCAGCCAAACCATCTGTTCATGTTTCTAGTGGTGGCCCATTGATTGAGGCAGAGATAGCAGCTCCTAGTTTTATGGTGGTGTTTTGTGGGAGTCCTTCCTAAAGGCCCAGCCTGGAGTTCACTCCTCTATTCCTTTCAAAGATTTTGTAGACTCGTAATCTCTCATCTTAAATCCCTTTCTTCTCTTTCTATTTAAACTAGCTACAGTGGAGCAGCCGTGGTGGCTCACGGCTGTAATCCCAGCACTTTGGGAAGCTGAGGTGGGTGGATCACTGTCAGGAGAAAACCCCACAAGAGCCAAGGCAAGGGTCCGAAGCTTCAGCATGTTCTCCTATAAATATAGAAACAAATTAGAGATATAGTTACATAGTTATTCCTATATATAATAATATATAATCACATAGATATTCATATGTAATCACAACTGTATACACATATATAATCATCTAATCTTTAATCTTACTAATAAGGCTCGGGTCAAGAAGTATGGAACTGAAGTGGCATTGGAAAAGAGGTGACCCTAAGGCAAGATGCTCTAAGCCCTCTGTCACGCCGGCATAAGCGCTGCTGGAGGACGCCTTGGCTGTGTGACAGTGTCAGCGCTGTGAAAGCGCCCGCTGTTTAGCCAGACAGGGGAGGAGACATCCAAGATGGCCGAGACGTCTCCACGAGGAGGAGAAAACTCCACTTCTCCAGGCTCTTGTAGGAGGCCTGACGGCTGTCAGGGAGGCCCACAGACATCCGGGGACTTAATTGTCTCCACGTGGTGCTGTGCTTCAGCGGTCACGTTCCATGGCTACTTTCAAGTTCTGCTTCTGCACCTGGTTCCTCTTTTCCTTGGAAGATAAGAATTAGTAATAGTAACATAAATCATAGCGACCTTGCTATTTCTTGATAAGCATGAAAAAAGTGCTGATGCCTTAGGTCTTTTCCTCCCCTGGGCTTCTTCAAAGTCTTGGGCCCCCTATCTCTAAGACACGTGATTTACCGGACCCTGTCACTGACCACCATTACCTCATCCTACCTGCGTTTCCCCTGCTTTGTACTCAATAAAAGTCAGAGTGTCCGGGCACTCGGGGCCACTGCTGGTCTCCACGCTTTCGGGTAGCAGTGGACCCCTGGGCCCAAACTCTCTTTTCTCTATCTCAGTGTATACTGTGTCTTTATTTCTAATTTCTCATCTCCACACCAGCAGGGAGGGACTCACTGGACCCTATAGGGCTGGACCCTATAGATCAGCTGAGGTCAGCAAATCGAGACCGGCCTGACCAACATGGCAAAATCACAAAAAATCAGCCGGGCGTAGTGGCGCACGCCTGTAATCCCAGCTACTCAGGAGGCTGAGGTGGGAGAATGGCTTGAAGCCGGGAGGTGGAAGTTGCAGTGAGCTGAGATCGCACCACTGCACTCCAGCCTGGGTGACAGAGTGAGACTCTGTATCAAAAACAAAACCAAACAAAACAAAACAGCTACAGTAATTTCTGTTGCCTGCATTCTGAATTCTGCATCTAGTACAGTATTGCTTATGAATACATAAGTATGTTTATAAAAGCAGTAAAGTGAGGAGGAACGAAATACCTCCTACAGAACTAGATTTCTTAAAGTCCCTTTTGAGAAGAAAAATTTAAAAACGTAGAAATATGTGTTTCACTTTCCTCTTTGGTTAAGAGAAAGCTATGAAGCTATCACATGGACTTTTATTTATTCAGGAGGGGTTAACTAGTAAATCGCTCTGGTCTGGAATATTTTATAATGCTTCTGAGTTACAGAACTTTCTGGCTGTATTGCTTAGGCAAAGATTAAAGGTCTCAGTTGCATTTCACTGGGCTTTGCCCTTTTCCATGGGTCATGCTTCTCCTATGTTTTCTGCTTCTAAGGTACAGAGAGATAAGGGCTTACCCAGCAGGGCTATGGGAACTGGATAGCTTTTTGAAATGTAAATCCTAACCCCTATGTCTGCTAATTTTAGTGTTTATGAAATATGTTTTAGGTGATAGCATGAATCATAAAAGATGGCCAATGTAGTAGTGAAAATTTATAAATTATACCTGATTTCAATCACTAAATTCATAATGAACTTACAGTGACCTCATTAGGGTTTATTTTGGGTTTCCTGCCATTCCTATGCCTTCCCCACTTCCTGCTAGTCCTTGAATGGCCAACTGTATTTTATAAACTCTGTTTAATCACTAGGGGTTGAGAGGGAAGAGTTTACACTGCTGCTTCCCTCTGCTGTAGAGAGACCCTGTCTCAAAAAATAAAAATTAAAAATAAAGAAAAAAGCAAAAGACTGAAGTGAAAGCAGGTTCCTCAGGGGAGAGGCAGGTTTCAGGTGCAGCAAGAGGTGAAGAGAATGGAAAAGCGGTTGAGGAAGTGGTGAATTTGTTGATGATAAACCCAAGTTCCAGAAGGTGAGTTCTAGAAAGTTCCAGATGGCACAGTAGAAGGGTTTTTGGAGTTGGTGAAGAGTGAGAAGTACCTACTCTGGCTGACTTAAGCATAGAATTTGAGGGCAGGATATCAGCGAGGGCCCTTGGGAGTTTGGAGAACTAAGCCTGGAAAACAAGAGCAAGACCATTGCCAAACTCATAGTACAGAACCGGACCTGTGAAGACACCGCTGCTGCAGCTGGGTGCTGAGGGCCTCAGGACCTGCACTGTCCCTTCCAGCAGGGGACCCTCATGCTGCTGCTGCTGCTGCTTCCCTTGAAACTGCTGACCAACGAGACCAGGGACGGAGAAATCCACCCTCGTGATCCAGTCGCCTCTCACCACTCCCCACCTCCAACACTGGGGATACAATTTGACGTGAGATTTAGGTGGCAACACAAATCCAAACCATATCAATGGCACACGTCCATCACCCATCTGCTGAAGGAGGAAGCAAATGGAAGCTGTGTGATGCCCCCTAACAAAACCGTAAATGCAACTAATACCATGTTTTCAGAGGAATCCCGAGGATTAGGGCCACCAGCAAGGGCTGTAAGGATGCAGAAGTGGCAATTTTGATGACCACCAAATGCTACGTAAGGTAGGTGGGTCTAACAGAATGTCAGTGGCTCATTGTAAACTTAAGCGATTCCGATTACAGGTGCTGTTCCCAATGCAGCTCAAGTGCTCATCTTCCCAGCAGCAGTGGCAAACCCTGGTCTCCAGATGTGTTGGCAGAGCCCAGAGGTTCAAATTATTCAGATCGTACTCAATGCCTTACATGCTTGAGAAGGCAGCAATCTGGCTTTTATCAAATACAGTAGGTGCTTATTCTGGAGAACAGTGGGGGCCAGGCTTCCCCCACTGTGGCCTCTGCCTCCTGCCACTCCCTGGTGCTGCTTCTTGTGGCCCTATGTGGCGTTGCGGGGATGGGCCACCCCTTCTGATTCAAGGGATCTGTGAGTGCAGACTCCTTCCGTTATGACAGTCACTTCTGTGTCTGCATGTCTTACCATACCTGATTAAAACGAATTCTGGGTACAAATTTTAGGAAAACTAGGTGCAAACATTTTTTTTCAAAATGTGATGATGGAAAGTTGAGTGTGCATTGATGTTAGGAGCCAAAGAGCTAGATTCTGGGGTGGGGGAGGGTGGGTTTCCAGCATTGAAACAACTTTCAAATATTTAGGAATGTCCCCCCTCTTGAAGTAGGCAGAGCCCACCTTCCACATAGAAGCTCAAAGCCCCAGATTTTTGCTTCCTTGGCCTTCCTGTCACCTGGTTTGGGAGCACATGCTTTAATCAGATGCATCTGTCCCGACCTTTGTATGCAGAGCTAGTGACACAAAGGAGCAGGGCTGGAGAAGAATTAACTATGGCAGCAGCGGCAGGAGCAGGGACTGATGCTTCCCGGGACAGCGGTGACAGCAGCAGCCGAGATGGTGCCAGGTTCACATGCAGCTCTGCAGCAGCAGGGCCCACCACGCTGGCCACGGGGCAGAGGCCTCGCTCTTCTCCCTGCTCTTCAAGCAGCCCCTCCAGCTTTCTAGGTGCTTCTGTGATCCCCCCTTTCTCCCTCAATGGAACCATTCTTCACTTAAAGTAATTAGTAGGTTTTTATTGCTTGCAACCAAGAATCCTGATAGACACAATTTGTGATATTCTCCTCCCTCCCTCCCTCTCTGCCTTCTTTCTTTCCTTTCTTCCTTCCTTCCATCTCCATATGGAAAATGTATACATCTAACTTTATCTATATATATATAGACACACACACACACTATTATATATACAATATGTGCGTGTGTGTATATTATATATATTTAACATATTTATACACACACACTATATATAGTGTGTGTGTGTAAATATGGTAAAGTATTAACATTTGTTAATTACGAGTAGTGGAAATATGAGTGTTCATGGTTTTTTGGCATTTTATGTCTTAATGCTCTCAAAAGATGATGCTAGCAATTGTATGAACATATGTACACACAATGCATGTGTGGGCTTGTGTTTATTTGTGCTAATTGACTCCTCTTAGTAAGCCTATGAATCAGGAGCCATTGTTCACATCCTCTTTTTACATCTGAGGACACTGAGGCACAGGAAGCTGAGGCCTGTTCAGGATCACGCAGCTGTTCAAGAGCAGAGCTAGAAATCCAGCCCAGAAGTTTGTGGCCAGGTCATGTCCAGGGCCCTTGCTTTTAAGAAACTAAGGGAGATGAGCTAGCAAGTAGCTTGAGGGAAAGGCTGAAACTGAAGGTGTTTTTAGGATGGGGAATGAGCTTAGTTAGGGGCTGAGGGGAAGGAACAAGTGGAGAGGGGAGGGAGGGTCTGAAAAAGCCTGGGCTGTAAATAGAGGGGGTGCTGTCAAGATCACAGTGGGCAGGATTTGCCATGCACAGAAAGAGACAGGAGTCCTGACCTGACGCTAGAGAAAAGGAGGCTTCTTCAGAAAATCGAAGGCAAGGTACCTGCAAGGAGGCTGAGGGGGTGACAAGGAAGCAGCCACACCAGGTGGCCACATGAGTGACCTGTGGTTTTCTAGGCTGGTCGGGGGAGGGGTCCCACAGGGGACGAGGGGAAGGGGAGAACCGTGGGCTGGCTGGCAGCTCTGTTCTCACTCCAAGTTTGCTGAAAACTCTACTGCTATTTTGACAGACAGACGCGGGACCCAGGACCCAGAACCTATGAGTGCACTCAGGGGCCCCGGGCAGTGATCCTGGAGCCCAGGGGTCCACAGAGCAGGGAAGGAAGCATCGTGTCCACACAGCAGGGAAGGGAGCATTGTCGTGACTGGACAGTGGTGACTGGACACAGGGAGGGAGAGCTGCATCTGTCCCCACCGGACACAGGCTGGAGAGTCACAGGCTCCTCCTCCTTCCCCTCCAGAGAGGGTGTGTGTGTGTGTGTGTGTATGAGAGAGAGAGAGAGAGAGAGAGAGAGAGAGAGAGAGAGAGAGAGAGAGAGAGAGAGAGAGAGAGGGCAGCGTGAGCCTGTGTGCTTGCAAGCTGAGCCCTCATTCCTTCCTGGGGTCAGGCTTGGGTTTCACCTGCAGAATCGTTTGAGCTGGGCTGCCCAGGCTGCCCTCCTCAGTGGCACCTGCATGAAGCCTCTCTGGCTGCCAGAGCTGGGCAGCTCCAGAAAAACCGACCTCTCTGCAGAGCTTGCCCAGCCATCCCCGGGAAGCCAACTGCCTCTCACGGTAAGTCCTCCTCTTGATGGGCTGTCTCCTAAACCCTCAGGCTTCAGCCTCTATTTGACCATGAAATGAAGTGACTGAGCTCTATTCTGTACCTGCCACTCTATTTCTGGGGTGGCTTTTGTCAGCTTCCGAGAATCTCCAAGCCAGGCTGGTTCTCTGCATCCTTTGAGCGATCTGTCTTCTTCTGTAACCACAGGTAAGAAAGGTGCCCCAAGGCTTACGCTGGGAGTGGCGTGCATGTCGAGAGATTGTGGATGGGGGGGGGGGTCAAAGAAATATTAGCAGTTTCTGGGTACTCAGGAGGGGGTTATGTCTGAATGCTGAATGTCACTGGCTCCCGGAAATATCTTTATCTCCTGGTTGTCCCTGTTGGGGCTGTCCACAGCCAGGTGACGATGAATACCTCCTGGCTAGAATGGCCAGCCCAGTCTCAGGAATAGTGGCTTTATTATACTGTATCTGCTCCTATGTCTTTATTACTGCTGTCCATTCTTTTGTTCATTTATTTATTTATTCATTCAGTAAATTGACTATGTGCTTTAAAAAGGCTGACAGACACCGATGCTATTTACTGGCTTAGAAGGTAAATACCTTCCAGGGTTCTTCAAGTTCTTCACAGCTGGGCTTGTTCCAATGCTGGAATTTGTGAAGTGGATTCCTCCCTCCGCTGGTGTGGTAGTTCAGATGACCTTCAAGATCCCACCCAACCTTGAGGTTAAACTTCTGCAATTAAACAAAGCAGATATAAAAAGCTAGAAATGTGCTCCCTGGCCCCTAAGCACCTCTAGTGAGCTTTTTTGGATGAAGAAACAGTACTGTTTTATCTAATGGAGGGGCTTCTTTGGGGGTGTAGGGTTGCCAGTTGTGAAAAAGCAGAGACCCGCACGCTTGGGGAGGTTCTGACGGCAGAACTCTCCTTTGGGGAATGGCAGGGAGGAACCAGGTGGGATAGAAGCGGACTTTCGGGAAAAGGAAGTGTTAGTGAGAAGAGGAGAGTGTGGCCTGGTGTGTGGGAAGCTGGAAACAGCAGAGCCATGAACAGGGAAGTGAACTCAAATCACCTTGACCTCCATGGAGCCAGGATTCAGGCGGGCTGGAGGTGCTGCAGTGAGTGTGGGGGTGGGGTGGGGGTGGGCTGGCACTGGTGTACAGGAGCAGTGACACAAGCGCAATGGGGACACTGATGTCTGAGCGCTTTACATATGCAATCTCTTTTACACAGGCTTCTCCGTGCACCCCATTCACCCAGACCCACTTTACAATTAGGTGCCTCAGCCCACTGTCTCCTCTTCGGCAAATCTGCCAATCCAGCCACTTAGAGGGTCAAAGTCTGCAGCTCTTTTTCTTTTGACATCTTCCTAACCAGAGGTGGAAGCTTCCTCTAATTACTGTCAATCGCCTGGAAAATTCCTCCTTTGATTTCCAGTGACAAATGAAGTGAAATGATATAGTGGGCTCCTCACAGGGGACGCAGATTTGAGGCATCTTGCTGAGAATACATCCTCTAGAGTCACTGGGTCTATTTGCACATTCTTCTGGAGGGTCTCAGGTGGCTCTTTTTGGTTCTCTAGATGATGCAATTTTAGCATGCCTGGATTCCTATTCTCACTATTGGAGAAAAAAATATTCTTTTTGAAAAATGCACTTGTTTAAAAGGTGAAACAGATGATAGTCTTGGAGTCTGCAACTGTGATACTGGCTGGCTGGATGAGACTGTGAATCTGCACTAGAGGAACCTCCTAGAATCTGGGATCCAGGTGGGCCAGCCTTTGGGGTGAGGTGCTTATGCCCTCTCCTGACTTGTCCTCAATAGACCTTAGTCCTGATGGTGGCTTAGCAGTGACAGACACAGTGCTAGGGTCTACAGAACGCAGGAGGGTACTGGCTGAGTTGGTTATACAAAATCGCCCTCCTTCTTCATACCACATTATCATTTATCACGTTCTAGTTTAGAAGCTAAAGACCTTCGCTTGAATCTCAGCTCCATCGCTTTTTACCTATACGGCTTTGGTCAACTTCTCAGAACATCAGTTTTTTTACTTACATAAAAGGGATAATAATATCTCTTCCCCACAGCCTCCTAGGGGTCACGTGAGGCCCAAATGAGGTCGAGGCTGCAAAAGTGCCTCGTAAACCTGAAAACTACATAAATGTAGGTGTTCTTAAGAAGACCTTTTAGGAATTAATGTCAAGGGGGATTCTGAAATGCTTGCTCCCTGAAATGAATCCACGTCATGTTCTAATATCTAGCAAAAACATCAAGCCTGTATGAAAGTAGACGTAAGCAGTGGCATTTCACAACTCTTCTTTATTTTAACTAGCACATGAAACTTCTAGATGGCAGTGAGCCACAGTAAACGGGAGAGGGCATGCCACCTTTGAGGATCTTAAATCCTCCAGGGTGGAAAGGATGAAAGAGGGACAAGGAACCAGAAAGGCAGCTTTGTGGCTGTCAGGTGTTCGGGTGATTACAGAGAGCAGAGAAGCAGCTTCGCCTGCTCTGCAGTTGCCCCCTGGGTATCAGCGAAATTTAACCTCTGGTGACAACACTAGGGTCTCTGAACTCAGGTCAGCTCAACTCAAGCATCTCTCAGATGCTTACACACATTCAGACTCAGGGAAGAACTTCCCAATGTAGAGAGTTGTAAAAAGCCTGCAAAGGGCCTCCCTGGATGGCCTTGGAAGTAATGGGGCTAAATGAATAAAGTCATGCCCACATTAGGGGTGGATGCGTGGATGAGACTCCAGCATTTTCCTTCCTTTTGGTTCTTCTCTACTAAGGCTCACTCAGTCCCTTGTCCCTGGTGCCTGGCACACTGTTGGCCCTGATGAAGGATGAGGTAGTGCTATTCTCTAACAGTCCAACAGAAACAACAACAACAAAATGAATGAGGTTAGTGGAAAGATAAAGAAAAGAAGAAACGATCACGCCATAAGAGCAAATGTTTGACGCAGTGCTGCTCCACAAATTGACAAGCCTTGGTCTCCTTCAGCAGGCTCTCGGAGCCCTCCTCCTCCCCTGGGTATCTTTTGCAGGTGGCTCTACACATCTGGAACCCACAGAGCGAGCTGGGGCTGCGCTTGGGGCCGGAGGGAGAAGGTGAATAAGATACAGTGGTCACCCTTAAAGAGTGACCTCACGACAGGAATTTTCGTGTTTCTCTGAAAGCCCCATTTGACCTTTCAGATCAGGGTGGTGATCCCATTTCCTGGGCCTCAGCCCTAAGGTGATTCCAGATGAACACAGCTGACTTTAAAAAAAAATTACTACTGTAGTAAAATATACATAATTTACCACTGTAATCATTATTAAGTGTATATAGTTCTTTGCATTAAGAAGATTCACATTGTTGTGTAGACATCACCACTGTCTATCTGCAGATCTTTTTCATCACCCCAAACTGAAACTCTGCACCCATTGAAACAATAACTGCCCACTCCCCGCCCCCTAGCTCCTGGCAGCCACCATTCTACTTTCTGTCTCTAGGAATTTGACTGTTACAGGAACCTCCTATAAATGGAATCATATTGTCTTTGTCTTGTTGTAACTGGCTTATTTTACTTAGCACAATGTCCTCAAGGTTCATCTTTGTTGTAGCATGGGTCAGAGTTTCTGTCCTTTTTGAGGATAAATGATATTCCATTGTATGGATAGACCACATTTGTTTAACCATTTGTCTGTCGCTGGGTACCTGAGTTGCTTCCACTTTGTACACAGCTGATTGGTGAACTGAACTCCATTCCGATGGAAGAGTGGAGTCAAATCTACACAAAGTTTGGGTGAGCTCCTGCTGCTGTCAGGTGAGGGGAGGACACGTAAAACACACCGCAGGTATTGATGCACACTTGAAAATTCTTTTGTATTAAGTAACCGATACATCCTGATAGTGGGAAATTTGGAAAATGCAGAAAACTGTCAAAAAGAGTAACAATCACCTCTAATCTCTGTGCCCAGAGGTAACACAGGTGATCTATTTGTGTGAAGAAAAGAGATTAAAAGAGAAAAGAGCAAGACGGTAATGCCAGCTGTCTGTGGAAATCAGCTGTGCTGTTTCCTTTGCAATGCCTGCTTGGGGGAAGTCTCTTGGGGACAAGCCCCTGCACCTTTGAGGGCCAGAGATCCCGGATCCCGCCACTGCGGTTCACCTGAGCCACAGAAGCAGTCAATGCCCAGGCTGGGGTGGGTGCTGTACAAACATTCTGCATAATTTGCAGGGCAATGTGAGTTTACTTACACATGATATAAAGCTGCAGGGTTTGTTGTGTGGACATGGCAGCTCCAGCCCAGTGTACTAGGCCTATCTACAGAGGAATTTCCCACTGCCAGGACCCCCTGCTCCTCTCCCGTGGAGGCACCATTCTGGGAGGGCTGTGGGATGCTTTCTCGGGCAGCTCACTCCATGTACTGGGAACCACCAGCCTTTTCCACCTGCCAGCTGGGGATTTTCGGAGCCAGGAAGGAACCAGGAACCTCTAAGAGCTGGGGCAAAGAGAAGAATTCCAGGCAGCTGGTGGATGGGGCAATACTATCCCAAGGGAACAGGAGAGAAACGTAATCCTCTGTTTCCAGCGAGTCTTTGAATTGTACCTTTATTCACTTTGGGCCCCTTTCCCCCAGAACACTGGTGCCTGTGCCATAATCAGTATTTGCCAGCAATTCCAACACAGTAAAATTCACATTCCTTCCCACACTCCTCTTCTCCTACTTGGCACAAACAGTCACTGCGCAATGGCACTGGGTCATGGGCCTTGACAACCGCAAGAGCAACCTGCTCCCTGCCCAGCTCTCTGCAGTTCCCTGGGGCCTTTCATGGGCACAAGCGATCCCGTTCACTCCCGTCACTCCTCCTGCAGGGCAGAAAGTGTTTGATCTTTATCTTAAGACAGAATCCCAGGGGGATTGACCGGCCTTACACAGATCATACCCGGTCGTTTACTTTTATTTTTATTTTCTTTTTGAGATGGGATTTTGCTCTGTCGCCCAGGCTGGAGTGCAGTGGCATGATAAGAGCTCACTGCAGCCTTGACTTTCCCAGGCTCATGCCATCCTCCCATCTTAGCCTCCCCAGTAGCTGAGATTACAGGCACATGCCACTATGCCCAGCTAATTTTTAAATTTTTTATAGAGACGGAGGTCTCATTACGTTCCCCAGGCTGGTCTTGAACTGCTGAGCTCACACACTCCTCCCATCTTGGCCTCCGAAAGTGCTGGAACTACAGGCACGAGCTACTGTCCCCAGCCCTTGATTTATATTTTTCGAGTCACTTTTACCGTTATTTTTTTTAAAGTTGTGGCTAAATACACATAACATAAAATTGATTGTTAGCAGCATTTAGTACAATTGGATCATTGTGCAGCCATCACCACTATCTAGTTCCAGAACGTTGTCATCCTCCCAGAGGAAATCCCGCACCCACTATCTGTAACGAGAGCCATTATTATCTCTCTAGGCCACACACACGATGTGTCCCTGAACGCGAGGCCTCGCTCTTCTCCCCATCGGGGTGCTGTTTCAGAAAATGCTAATTTGAATGTATAAGCTTTTAAGGCAATAATGTTATTTTAGTAATATATATATGTTTTAAATCACATACTATGTAAAATAATATTTCAGAATACTGCTTTCCCCAGCTCTCCCATTTATGAAACATTCATTTCATGTGAAACATTATGTTTACCCTCATCTTTGACATCTGCGTTCTTCTGGTCACTAGAACTCTTTGCGTCTTGGTTCTCCATCTTTGGCAAATATCATTGTTCCCATAGTCAAGAGAGTTAGGTACTGCTTCTTAATCTAGGAGGTGTTTATTTTTTTGATAATAGCTTTTCTTGAGATATGATTCAAATACCATAAAATGCACCCATTTAAAGAGTGCAATTTGCTGAATGTTGTATATTCCCACATCTGTGCAACATCACATCATCTAGCTCCAGAGCTTTCTTATCCCCACTAAGGGAAACTCAGTGATCACTAAGCAGTCACTTCCCATCCCTCCTTCCCATCGCCCCTGCAACCACTAATCTATGTTCTGTGTCTATAGATTTACCTGTTCTGCATATCCCATATCAATGGGATCATACAATGTGTAGAAAAAACCGCAAACTGTTATTCTGTGCTCTCACTCCACAACAATCGACATGGAACACTTCTGTGACCCCCAAAGATGTGGGGATTTCTCCCACCCGCAAGCAAGCAGTCAATTCTGCAGCAGAGGCCAGCTGGGTGCCTTCTTATTCAATTCAGACACCATCCACCTGGAGACAGCTCAGATCCCACAGGCAGAGGGCTCAGTCCCCAACACTGACCCCCAATTTCAATGCCAATCACAAGTCCCAGGTTGTTTTATCGGTGCTTATAAGCCACTGGCTATACATTAGGGTTCTCATGATCCCCTGTCTGGGTTCAACTAACTTGCTAGAGTGGGTCACGGAACTCAGGGAAACACTGGCTTATAGGAGACAGTGTAAGTTACAGGCGATGAGATGCATGCGGTAAGGTATGGGAAGGCGCATGGAGCTCCCACGCCCTCCCCGGGCCCATCATCCCTCAGGAACCTCCAATGTTCTGCTATTTAGAAGCTCTTCAAAACCTGTCCTTTTGGGTTTTTATGGAGTCTTCATTGTGCAGCATGACTGATTAATCCAGTGGCCACTGGTGATCAACTTAACCTGCAGGTCCTCTTCTGTCCCTGGAGGTTTGAGGGGTGGGGCTGAAAGTCCCAACCCTTTAAATCCTGCCTTTGTCTCCCTGTGACCAGCCCCACCCTGCCGCTGCGCAGGGGCTGGCAGCCACCAGTCATGCAAAAAGACATCGCCTTGGAGATTCCAAGTATCTTAGGAGTTGTGTTCCAGGAAACATGATCGAAGACCAAATAGATATTTTACAATATCACCTTCAGTGCGTGGCTTTTTGCAACTGGCTTCTACTACTTTGCACAACGCTTTCGAGGTTCCTCCACGCTGTAGCATGCGGCAGCACCTCAGTCCTTGTTATGGTGGAATCATGTTCTGTTGTAAGGACTTACTGCCTTTTGTCCATCCATTCATCAGCTGATGGACATTTGTTTAGACAAAAGGCTGTTTCCACCCTTTGAATCTTGTGAATAGTACTGAATAGTACCATGATTCTTTTATTCACCACTCTTTGCAGTATGATTATCCACATTTTACAGAGGAGCACTGAGGCAAAGCAATGGGGATCTTGATCTTATCCTGTGCCCTCCTCTGTCCAGCAGGTAAGCACTGGTCTTAGGGCAGAGTTGCTGGCTGACGCTGGAGAAAGAGGAAGAGGCTGATTCCTCAATAAGCCAGGGAGAGCCCAGGCACACTTAACTGCTGAGACGCCTGCTGAGGGCCTTTTGCTCACTTTTCATGCCTGTGTAAAGCGTGAGGAACAGAGAAATATGTCTATGTCAAGGGTGCGTGTCCCTAAGAGCCCTTTCTTGGGCTTAGGTTTGGTGGTGAGAGGAAGC
Source organism: Alouatta palliata (assembly GCA_004027835.1). Taxonomy (NCBI): domain Eukaryota; kingdom Metazoa; phylum Chordata; class Mammalia; order Primates; family Atelidae; genus Alouatta; species Alouatta palliata. The sequence continues at coordinate 189,755 of PVKV010000643.1, read as the reverse complement.
CTCGCAGAATCCTGCAGCAGCTCTGCTGGGGACACAGTCCAAGGTGCAACCACAGCAAAGCCCTGATCTGACCTCCTGATGCTCAGGGGAAGCCATGGGCCCCTCCTGTCCTGCGCTTTTGTCCTTCACGAAGCTCAGCCTGTGGTGGCTCCTTCTGATCCCAGCAGGTGAGTGCCCATCACCTGTCATCGTAAGACTTCATCTCACACCTGTCGGCTCACAAAAAAAACTGTAGGGAGGAATCTGCAGTTGGACTCATTGCAACTGTCAAAGCTGCAGGGGACTTAAGAGGCCATCAGCCTGGTGGCTGGTTCCACTGGGAGGGGTGGAGGGGCAGTCACAGCTCTGACATTAGCGTCTGTGTCCCCTTAAATGTCTCAAGCTTCAGTGTCCTCAGCTGCAAAACGCAAATAGTGTTGTGGACCTCCCAGGCCTATTGTGAGGATTAAACGAAAGTTTGTGACCAGCATCTGGGATACAGGAGGCACTCGGGATGCAGCATGCGGTCACAGATGGTGCTGACATGTTTTTCTGGGATTTGGAGCTGTAGTTCTCGGCTTGCTTAAACAGCAGAGCCCTAGAGAGGTGACGCTGTTTGCTGAACACAGTGAAAACTGACATGAGCGATGTCATAGAAACATTTTGAAACGCTTTGTTTATCTGATAGGAAGTAGCAAATATCCACGGTTTAAGAAAAAATTGCGGAGGTTCCCAAAGCAGTCAGTTTCCACGTGAGCATGACTGGTTCATCGGACAAGTGGGTGGGAATGGGAGACTGCTTCCCCTGGCCAGGTTCACTGCAATGCTGAATCCCTTCTCCCTGCAGCCCCCCACCTAGACTAGGTGTCTCCACAACTTTCCCATCCTCGCCCCCGCAGGGCTCTTCCATGTGAAGCTGAATTTTGTCTCTAGATTCAGCTTTCTCCACTTCCCTGCCTCTGCCCCTTCCTCTCGCCGCGCCCCCCAAACCCAGCAGCACTAGTTCCCACTCTTTTCTTCTCTGACACCGCAAAGCAGCTGATCTTTCCTGAGCTCCGACCCCACAGCCTGCTCATGCTGTGCTCAGCTCTGACAGATACCATCATTTGCCATCCTCAACAGTGTTTTGAGATAGGTTCTGGAGTAGCAGCTCCATTTTAAAGATGAGCAAACTGAGGCTCAGTGAGGCTAAATGGCTCTGATTTGTGGCAGGTGGAGAGGAAGCCAAGCACCCACCTTCCAGGGCTCCCGTAGACTCCCTCTCCTCTTCCAGCCCCACGGCGTTGCCGCAGGGAGGCTCCCATACCCAGGCTGAGGACCGGCTCTTCAAACACCTCTTCCGGGGCTACAACCGCTGGGCGCGCCCCGTGCCCAACACCTCGGACGTCGTGATCGTGCGCTTCGGACTGGCCATCGCTCAGCTCATCGACGTGGTGCGCCTGTCCTCCCATCCCTGACTCCGGGGGAAAGAGATCCCAGACCACCCACCGCTTCCCCGGCCCCTTCCTCTCCCCCAGCCCGGCCCTCATGCACAGCAGTGACCTGGGGTCACGGTGGGGACGGCTCTTCCCGGGGCTGCTACGCCCTCCCCTCTCCCAGCTCTGGAGCCCTCTTCTAGGAGGGCGTTGATTGGAAGCAGTGTCCGTGTGACCCTGGAGAATCTGAGTAAGGGTGGGGGTGTCAGAGCAGGTGTCAGGTGGCCTGGGCTTGGGTTGTCTGTCTTATCAGAGGGTCTGAAACAGCCCATCCCACTCCACCCCGTCTTCTGGGCCCACCCCTCTAATTGCTCCTCTTTCTTTTTGGGCCAGGATGAGAAGAACCAAATGATGACCACCAATGTCTGGCTAAAGCAGGTGAGGGCCCCTCTTCCAGTCCAGGCGGGAGGGGACCGGGAATCCGTGGACCCCAGAGCACCCCAGGACTTCTGCGCTAGTGAGAGACCAGGGAACAACAAGACCCTAAACTCACAGTTTACCAAGCAGGTGCCACGTGGAGTGTTCCCAAAGCCGATTTTTTCCACAGGGACTGTGCTCTGTGGCTGGACTTGAGTCTAGTCCCTGCGAAGGTCGCCTGCAAGAGCCAAGTGGCGCTTTCCTGGGAGCAGGCATCGTTCATCCCTGCTACTTTGGAATCCTCCCCAAGGCCCCACGGGGGGTTCATTCTGCCCATTTTATAGCTCAGGAGAGCAGGAAGCAGAGAGTAGCTGGGCTAGAAAAGGGGGCCCAGCTGTGCCTGACTTCAAGCCCCAGGCTCCTTCTACAGGAGAATGCTGAGTGCTTAATGTCTGTGCTGCCACCGAAATACCCCAAACTGACAGGCTCCTAGCAGCTGCCAGCTCACTGGGTCTCATGGCTTTACGGCCAGGAGTATGGGTGGTTTCTTCTGCTTTATATAGTGACCACTAGAATTACTTGGTGGTATATAACTGAGGGTTCGTCTGGTCTGGAGGGTCTAAGACAGCTTAATTCACACATCTGTTCCTTAGAAAGGATGTGTGGAAGGCTCTGGAAGGTTCTGGAAGGCTGGACTCAGATGGCCCCTCACCCTCTTCAGGCACCCTCAGGGTATCTCCAGCAGGGGAGTCGGACTTCTTGCCTAGTGGCTCAGGGATTCCAGAGTGAGGGACCCAAGAGACAGGGAGTAAAAGAAACTGGGCCAGCATTAATTTTGTTGTATACTACTGGTCAAGACGGTCATGGAACCCAGTTAGATTCAGGAAAGGGAACATGGATCCCACTTAGGTCAGAGGCTTCCCTCCCTCTGATGCCGTCACCTAGGTGCTGTTAGGGGTCACTTGGCTTATCTTACGGATGTGCCAGCTGAGGGCTACAGGGAAGCAGGAACTTAGAAGCTACCCAGTCATGCCGTGTGTGTATGCCGGGAGGCAGGCCTAGAACTTGGTTGCCACAAGTGTCCCCAGAGGCTGGTCGCCTGGCTTCAGGGTTGCGGTGGCAGGGCAAGGAAGGAGTACTGGAGTTGAGTTAGGCCAATCAGCAATGCCTCTAATTGGCTAGTGATACTGGGTGAGCTATGTAACCGCTCAGAGCCTCAGTTTCCTCATCTGCAAAATGGGGATAGCGCATTCTACTGCCACATGCCTGGGAGGATTAATGTACCCCAGTGTGGTGTGTGTGCCTTGAAATGCTGGTTAGACCTGAAAACTTGACAGATGGACTATGGAGAGAGAATAGGAACCTGATGGAGGCAGGGGCGCTGCCTGGGACCTACCTTGGTGGAGGCGGGGTGGGGCCCAGTCTGGTGGGACCCCTGCAGGGCACTTGGGAGTGCAGTTTGAAGGTCCCCGGGTAACTCTCCTGCCTCGCTGTGTGCCTCTGGCAGGTTGATTCTCCTGTCTCTGGTCCTTGGTTTGCTCATCTGCTAAATGGGGAGATGCTTTCACTCACTCTGCATTCCCTGCTTGGCTCTCCCATGGAGGCTTTTCCTAGATGGAAAGCGTAGAACAAACCATAAACTGTGATGCACTAAAAATGAGAGACTTCACTCGAGATGAGTGAGGTGGCCGGCCGGCGTTGTCCAGCTGGGGATGGGCAGCACGAGGACTAGAGGCAGGACCAGGGTGAACTGCGTGTCTCCAGCACCTGGACAGTGAAAGTCCAGGCAAAACGAGAAGGTTAGTTACTTGCTCAGAGCTGTTTCCCAGCACCGCAGCTCCCTCCACTCTTCCGGGCTGGATGGGGAGCCCTGGCTGCTCCGAGGGGGCTGATCGGCCCAGCTCTGGGAGTCCCCAGGCTGCGCTAGCTTTGCCCTAGGCTGCTCCCTGGAAGCGAGGTTGACACAACTCCCTCCCTATGCACAGGAGTGGAGTGACCACAAACTGCGCTGGAACCCCGCAGATTTCGGCAACATCACATCCCTCCGGGTCCCTTCTGAGATGATCTGGATCCCAGACATTGTCCTCTACAACAAGTAGGAAGCCACAGGGGTCCTGGGGGGAGGACGGGAGGACCCCTGTCAGGGGTGCGCCCCTGGAGTCAGCTTCCTCACCTCCCTCATGGCTGCTCTGCGGAGTTTCTCTCCTCACCTCTCTCTTTATTCCTTCATTTATTTCCTTTTGTTCTCACTTTACATCAAAATGAGTGGCAGCTGAGCACCTGTTAGGTATCAGCGCTTGGCACTGTGTTAGAAGGACAGAGATTTGTCAATACTGAGTATTCTTTGAAAAATGTGGTGCAGGCTCAAAAAACAATCCCGTGGGGTTGGAGTTGTGAGGGCGGCAGTGCTGTGCAGACAGGCGGGCAGCAGTGGGCCAATACCTTCAAAGGGCATGCACTCACTTGTTATGCAGTTTTCTTTCTCCCAATCATGCTATTTTACAGTTATCTTCAAAATTAAAAAGGAGTAATCTTTGATCACAATGACAAGAGCTTGGTAGAAGGCAGAGGAATCTAAAGAGAGCCCCAGAGGACCAAAAAAAAAAAAAAAAAGAATAAAAAAAAGTTTTGGGCCGGATGTGGTGGCTCACGCCTGTAATCCCAGCACTTTGGGAGGCTGAGGCAGACAGATCCCAAGGTCAAGAGATCAAGACCATCCTGTCCATCACGGCGAAACCCTGTCTCTACTAAAAATACAAAAATTATCTGTGTGCCTGTAGTACCAGCTACTTGGGAGGCTGAGGCAGGAGAATCGCTTGAAGCCAGGAGGCAGAGGTTGCAGTGAGCCGAGTTCACGCCACTGCACTCCAGCCTGGCGACAGAGTGAGACTCCATCTCAAAAAAAAAAAAAAATTTCGATAGAATAAATAGACATCTATAATTTCATTTCTGTGTTTGGTATCTTAACTTCCCTTAGAAGTTAAGAAGTTAAGATGAAAAGATGGTGTTGGTTCATCTAAAAATGTTTTCTAAGGTGGGGCTGTAAGGAGGATGGCTTCTCTGAGTTATAAATAGGTGTGAAAAAGGGTTCTGTGGTCAAATAATTTAGGATAACGTTGTATGGCATAACACCCACCCCTGCCTAAGGTTTTTGGAAAATGGCAGAGCACAACAGCATTTAAAAAAATGGTATCAGAAGTTCAGCAGCAAAGACACCCACCTAGTCCAGCACTTCCCAAATTCAGTTGATCGTACTTTGGAAATGCTATTTTTAAAGAATGAAAGAAAAGGAAAAACGACCCATTTCTGGATTTTGCGTTTTTACATTGTCCAGTTCTAGTCAGAGCTAAGCCCTTTCACTGAAGCCATTTTGTTCAATACATGTTCATCATGGATTCTCACGCTGGCAGCTCTCACTCCGCAGGTACCTAGTGTTTGCGGCTGCTGCAGGACTCACGAACTCCCCACTCCATGATAGCTCTGTGTCCATAGCTGGCACCTAGGATCCTTCTAGTTTCTGCTTCCTGTACATGTGGCAGAGGTCAGGAGCAAAGTCCTACATCAAACATGACCTCGAGTTTGAGGATTAACAATAAGACTTCAGCCAGTGTTACTTGATTATTGCAAGAAATTTTTTGGGGGGGACAAAATTTTAAGCCAAAGTCTTGCTGACATTTAGAGAAGGGTTCCCTCCACCCAGATACCCCACTCAAGGTTAACTGGAAGGCCTCAAAGAGTTTGCAACGTTCCTTCCCCCCAAAAGAGAGCACATGTTGCCATCTAGCGGTCACTGTGTGTGATAAACAAAATGCTTAAAAAAATTTTTGGCCGGGCGCTGTGGCTCACGCCTGTAATCTCAGCACTTTGGGAGGCTGAGGTGGGCGGATCATGAGGTCAAGACATTGAGACCATCCTGGCCAACATGGTGAAACCCTGTCTCTACTAAAAATACGAAAATTAGCAGGGTATGGTGGCTCGTGCCTCTAGTCCCAGGTACTGGGAGGGTGAGGCAGGAGAATCACTTGAACCCAGGAGGTGGAGGTTGCAGTGAACAGAGATCGTTCCACTGAACTGCAGCCTGGTGACAGAGTGGGACGGTCTCAGAAGAAAATTTTTTTTAACTTTTTTTTTTTTTTAAACAAGGTATTTGTTACTCTCTTTCAAAGTTCCTATTTCCAGCCTGCCTATATCTCTACCATGAAACTACTCCATGGGGTAAAAAAGCCCCGTGTTTCCAAGCACTCTTCTGATTTCTTGGAGTTTAGGATTGACTGTGGGAATTGGAGAGGGATGGAGGATGGTTAAGACTAAAGCAGGAGCCCACCGAGCCACCTCCTGGCAGAATCAGGGACTGCGGCTTCCAGGAAGTGCTGCCTGACAGGTCACCATTATTCCAGTGTCCCCAGACCCCTTGTGGGTTCTCGAATGCCTGGATACCCGACTCACCCTCTACTCTTAGCCGCAGCACGCCCTGTGAGTTTTGCACTTCCCACCTGGTCCCTGTGGGACCCTCTACCAGAAGGCTTTCCACCCATTTCTCAGCCAAATCCTAGCTTCTACAGGCTTCTCCATGACCGTGCTCACTTTCCAGACGGGAGTTTCCCCCCAAAGGGTCCAGAGAGCACCCGGACCACCCTCCTAATGTTGCCAACGGCCTCCCTGATGTTGCAGTGGTTCCTGGAGACGTCTCATTTCCTCATGATTCCTTAAGGGCAGGGACCTTATCTCATATTCCTCTTCTGCACAGTTCTAGTACAGGCCCTAGTGGATGAGGCTGGCTCAAAAATGCATGTTAAATGGATACACTCAAAGGATCACCTTCACCCGCAAAGATGTTAGGTCTCTTCTGAGCAAGGATCAACCCAGGTGGAAATGGATCCCCCTCCTGAGGGGCCGACTCATCATCTTCTGGGGAAGAAAAACAGACACATAGATATCACTCTAAAATATTAAACCTTCAGTGCGTAGGAGGCCAGCTTTGACCCCCTGTGATGTCATCTCCACCCCAACCAATCAGCAGCAAGGACATAGCCACACCCACCCCTTCCCCAAAACTGCCTTTGAAAAACCTCTAACCTACGAACTTTGGGAGAGAGGCTTTGAGGGCTAACTCCGTCTCCCACATGGCGTGGCTGGCCTTGTGTCTATTTAACTCTTTCCTTACTGCAAACAAAGTAAAATATTACATGAATAAAAATAGGCAATCAAACGACATATACCCCGGATCACAAAGCTACATATTTGATTGTCATATATTGATAGATTATATGTAATCATTTTACATTATATATATAAACATCAAAATGTTATTAGTAGTTGTTTTTTAGAATTCTTGGTCCTTCCCTCTATTCCTCACAATTCTTCCTTTTGTAATTAAGAAGGTAGTAATTGACAAGACAGCTCAGTGGCTATTCCTGTGTGTGCCGGGAGAGACTTACACCCACCATCGTGGCCAGGTCTGACTCGGTTCTTGGGGGTCCCCTGCTGTCGGCTCTCTGAGCAGCCTGGCTCAGGCAGGTGGGTGTGCAGGGGTCCCCCCAGCTCTTCTCCTCTCCCCAGTGCAGATGGGGAGTTTGCAGTGACCCACATGACCAAGGCCCACCTCTTCTCCACCGGCACCGTGCACTGGGTGCCCCCAGCCATCTACAAGAGCTCCTGCAGCATCGACGTCACCTTCTTCCCCTTCGACCAGCAGAACTGCAAGATGAAGTTCGGCTCCTGGACCTACGACAAGGCCAAGATCGACCTGGAGCAGATGGAGCAGACAGTGGACCTGAAAGACTACTGGGAGAGCGGCGAGTGGGCCATCGTCAATGCCACGGGCACCTACAACAGCAAGAAGTACGACTGCTGCGCCGAGATCTACCCCGACGTCACCTACGCCTTCGTCATCCGGCGGCTGCCGCTCTTCTACACCATCAACCTCATCATCCCCTGCCTGCTCATCTCCTGCCTCACCGTGCTGGTCTTCTACCTGCCCTCTGACTGCGGCGAGAAGATCACGCTGTGCATCTCCGTGCTGCTGTCGCTCACCGTCTTCCTGCTGCTCATCACCGAGATCATCCCGTCCACCTCGCTGGTCATCCCTCTCATCGGCGAGTACCTGCTGTTCACCATGATCTTCGTCACCCTGTCCATCGTCATCACCGTCTTTGTGCTGAACGTGCACCACCGCTCCCCTAGCACCCACACCATGCCCCGCTGGGTGAGGGGGGCCCTTCTGGGCTGTGTGCCCCGGTGGCTTCTGATGAACCGGCCCCCACCACCCTTGGAGCTCTGCCACCCCCCAGGCCTGAAGTTCAGCCCCTCTTATCACTGGCTGGAGACCAACGTGGATGCCGAGGAGCGGGAGGTGGTGGAGGAGGAGGACAGATGGGCATGTGCAGGTCACGTGGCCCCCTCTGTGGGCACCCTCTGCAGCCCCGGCCACCTGCACTCCGGGGCCTCAGGTCCCAAGGCTGAGGCTCTGCTGCAGGAGGGGGAGCTGCTGCTGTCACCCCACATGCAGAAGGCACTGGAAGGCGTACACTACATTGCCGACCACCTGAGGTCTGAGGACGCCGACTCCTCGGTGTGTTGGGGTTGGGAGAGAGGCCAGCCTGGGTGGCCCCATCAGCTTGGCAGGGAACCACCTCACCCCAGAGTGTGACCTCGGGCAGCTCAGGTCCCTCCCGTGAGGACACGCTTCCCTGGTCATGGTCCTTAGAAACACGGAATAAATGGAGAGAGAGCACATGTAGCTGGCCACTCTGAGGACACTTATTGGCAGGTGGCAGGTTACACACCATGGGGTCAGGCATGAGCAGCTCAGCCTAATAGGGAGCCTGAGAGCTGGAGAGAGAGGACCCCAGATGCTGAACCCGGTGACTCCCTCAGACCTCCAGTCCCACCATTGCCTTGGAGGTGGCGGGAGGTGGGGGGAGCGTTTCAGGAGAGACCCCAAAAGTCAGCTGTGCAGCAGCAACCTTTGTCTTGTATTGGATGGTCTCTTCCTCCGCCTCCTTGTTCATTTTGCAAACTTCACTCTTCAGCCACAAATCCTGGAGATTCTTGGTTGCGCTAGGTGGGCTCCGCCCCCCAGCCCCTGCCATGGCACCAGCCCCTCCCTGCCCCCTGCCTCAGCCCCCGTCTGCCATTGCTATGTGAGCAGGCCCCAGCTCTAGCACAAAATTCTTATCAGCCTAGGGAAGGATGAGAGGCAGGGAGGTTATTACTGGGTGGCCTTGATGAATAGATCAGAAAATTAATCACGCTGTAATCCAGAAGCAGTGGGAAATCCAGGCTTCCTCGTCTAGGCTGTGAGCCCGAGTTCTACAAAGCCCCTGCCCGACCCCCAGCCTGCCTGGGGTCCCAGCTACCTTCGCTGTTTCCCTCTCCCCAGCTCCAGCAGGTGGGTGAGGCGGCAACCTGTGGGCAGCTAAGCCTGGTGTTGCACTGATGTCACCGCAGGCCCCTAGGAGGGCCCACGCCCCAGGGTGGTCCTGCCGCCCTTTGCGTCCCTCTAGCCTCCTTTACCTATAGCCAGGGAGCATACCATGGACAGGTTTGGGCATGTGGAGGGGCTTTGATTCGAGGGGAATCACCAGGGGAGCTTGCTGGAGACTTGAAATCGCCCATTGTCCCCTCCCCTCCCCTCCAGTCACCCGGCTCCCTGCGCTGACCTTTGCTCCCCTGGGTCTCTGTGGGGCAGTTGCTGCTGTCCCCATTGGCTGTCCGTGCAGGGGCTGTGCATTGGGGGGCTGCGTCCGTTTCCCAGGCCTGGCCCCTGTCACTGTGCGCTGTCTTCCTCGCAGGTGAAGGAGGACTGGAAGTACGTCGCCATGGTCATCGACAGGATCTTCCTCTGGCTGTTTGTCATCATCTGTTTCCTGGGGACCATTGGCCTCTTCCTGCCTCCGTTCCTAGCTGGAATGATCTGACCGCACCTCCCTTGAGTTGGCTCCCAGGGCACCCCTGCTGACCATTTTTTCACCATCTCTGCTGCAGCTGCCTCTAGTGTCCCCTTTGGGGTCAGCAGGAGCCTCTCCGTGGAGTCCTGACCCTGGCCCCGGCATCGCAGACTTCCATCCAGCTTAACAGGATTGTACCTGGGCTGAGGGTCTGCTGGACGAAAAGCCCTGTTTTAGATGCTGAGGAGCTAGGGAAGCTCTGCAGAAGGTCACAAGATGGTGGTGACCAAGTGGGGCAGAGTCAGATTCTCCTGGAGGAGCAGTACAGATCCTAAGTGACAGAATAGTCAACCCGGGGGACGCTAGGGCCAGGGTGATGAGGAAGGGAAGGCAGACCTCAAAGGAGGGGCCATGGGGCAAAGGGGAGGCTTCTTTGGGGTGGATGGACTCTGAACGATGTTTGGATTTGGGAATGAGCCCAAAGTGCCAAAATAGCCAGGTGAGGTGGGAGCTTGGAAAGCCAGGTGGGGTCTCTCTAAGCCAGGCTGGGAATGAAGTTCAGAGTCTGTGCAAGTCTGCAGGGTTCTGAACTGGAAAGTCCAGCAGGGGAGTGATACAGGCTCTTCCGGAAGGGGAGGAAGCGGGAGGCAGGGCCTGTACGTAGGGTGGATCTTCCCTACAGGGGAGGGACGGATGGTTGGATACAGGTGACTGGGCTATTCCATCCACCTGGAAGCACCTTGGAGTCCCCAGGCTTCTCCTTGACGTCACTCCCCTCCTTTCCTTGCTGCAAAGTGGCTGTGCACCAGCCAGTCCCCAGGAGGTCGGGCACAGCTGAGAGCCACCGCCTGTGGGGACTCCATATGTCGCTACACATACAGCGGGCAAACAAGAAAGACCATCCTGAGCCGCTCCTGATCCAACTCAGACTCGTCTTGTTTGGCCTGTCCTCCCTCTCTCCACCCCTCCTCCCATCCCCCGCTCCCCAGGAACCCTGTTCTCTGTGCCTGGCTCCGTTGGGAGGAGGCCTCACTTGGGAGCTGAAGATCTTTGCCTTTAGCTCCTTTGATTCTAAACTTCTCAAGGGCAGGGCCTCTGCCTGTTACTTTTCCCACCCCCAGCACCTAGCACAGTGCAGGGTGAGTACTGCGCTCAAGGCATTTGCTCTGTGTGGTTTAGGAGAGCAAGCTGGCTTGTTTGGGCCCCAAGTCTGCTGTGTAGATGGCAAAAGCTGTGGCCCCATCCCTTCCCAGCCTGCCCCATCTCTCCAAGAGCCCCGAGGTGTGTTGACCTGCCCTGAACCCTTCAGAGCAGCCTGTGCACCTTGGAAAGCACCACCTCAAAGCCCAAGTCTGCACCCGGGAGCCCAGGCCGAATGGTCGCTCCTGGGATCGGGCACCAGATCTCTCCCCAGCTCTGTCCAGACCACAGAGTGGGACCTTGGCAGCTAACAGATATGGCCACTGGGTTCTCAGGATGGCGTGGAGGCTCCAGGCAGGAAGCCGAGCAGGGGAGCTTCCAGTTTTTCTGGTCCTAGGGGTCCCCTCCTTCCAAACCCCAAAGTGTCTCTCCCTGACACTCCCAGGGAACACCTGCCTGCCTGTGACACCCTGGCCCAGGCCCCACCACACCTTGCTTCTCTCCCACAACCCCCTGCTCATGGCTCATCTGGTCTCTGGCTCCTGTCTACTTCTGTGCACGAAGCCCCCAGCCTCCCTTCTCCTCCCACTTGTTCTTCAGAGGCCTCAGAGCTCTCAGGTCCAGGCTCCCAGACCCGCTGTCCTGAGACAGTGATGTTTGCTCCTATTATCCACATCTCCTGTCCATCTTGCATGTGATAAAGAGAGTAAATAAAGCTGCATCTACCGCTCACTCAGCTGTGTGGCACCCTCCTTGCCAGCCACACCTCAATATTGCCAGTGTCATCCAAGGACCTCCAGAGCCCGGGTGGTTTGGAGGCCCCACTGAGGGAGAAATTACATGGCGTTCCTCATCTAGCCATAGAGGGTACTGTCCTGGGTCCCTGGAAAATCGCCCCCCACTGCCTCTGCAAGGGCAAAGGGGCCAGAGCACACCCCCGACCCACTGCCGGGTATCACCTTTCGCCCCCTCCTCGGCCGATGCCCAGCGCTGGACAGCTTTGATCTCCAACCAGCATGAACACCATCAGTTTCTTTCAGAGCTTGGCTCACAGTCCCCATTCTCCCCTAATGGGCAGGTCAAACAAACAAAACCAACCGCAAAGCAAATGGGACAATTTTAATTCAACCACAAGTCAAATAGAAAGAAGTTAAAAGAATGTTTATGCAAACACGTGAGAAAAGAAGGGTGCAGATGATAACGGGCGGGAGGGAGAAAAAAGAGGAGTAAGAAAAGAAGGAGAAGGGAAAGAAAGGGAGAGTAAAGGGCTAAAGAGAAAGGGGCAGGAAGAGAGCAGATTTGGCCCAAGGTCCTGTCCTGGCGCCATCTCTCTGCTCCTTCCCCCTGATGCTTGGTTTGACAACACAGCGTCCCGTGCCCGGACTCCCAATTAGCTTGTTCCTGGACTATGTCCCAGGTACTCTCTCAGGAGGGCACATGCTGTCAGTCCAGACCAAACTCACATTAAATAAATTCCAATATACACTGTACAAGAACATCAGGCCCATCCCTCATCTCACTGGCTGCCTGACCCCCAAAACAAAGCTCTTCCCCAGCTTCTCTGTGTATCAGGTGACATCTGAGGGCCGAAGAGGAAGGGAAAGGAATAGCTTGGTTCCCAAATTGACCTGCCACATCCATATATAAAGCTAGGGGCACCACATGACCCTCCCGCCCCCAAGACCCCCCTGCATGGACTGGGTAGGGTAGGAAGGAGTAGTCAGGCAGCAGCAGTGCCCCCTCCGAGGCATCTTTGTCACCCTCACCCTGTGTCCATAGCCCAGAGTCCCCTCTGTCCAGCTGCAGCCTGAGCAGTACAGCCTGGGGTACGGGGTAGGGAGAGGGGGTCGTGCAAAGGGGCAAGGGAAAGTGACTCCCCTTGGCCTTCCCCCTGGAAGACCCACATGACCAACAGCAAGGCAGGGGAGGTACATGGCAGGCAGGAGCGGAAGACGCAGGCAGGTGGCTCCCACCGTCCGTCACTCTGCAGGCGGGTGGGCCAGATTGGCCAGAACCTTGGCCTGGTCAACGGCATCGAGCAGGTTCTTGGCATCCACGGCCAGGGTGTGTGAGGCTGTCAGCATCTGCCTTTTGCACTCCTCACTCAGGGAGGTCACAGCGTTCTGCTGTGCCAGCCGCATCTTGTTGATGAGCTCCGCCAGGTCTTTGTTGAGCAGTTTCTGGGTGCCCTCGATCTGTAGGAAGATCACACAGGAGAGGCTGAGGGGGCCACAAAGTCTATGCCTGGAGGATGGGGAAGGCACAGAGGTATCCACCTGTGTGCTGGCCAAGGTAGTCGGAGGTCCCCTGGAAGCGAATCAGACCTAGGAGTGCGCTGAGTGCAACGCCCACGCAGGGTGGAGCCAAGTCCACAAGGACTGACACCACAGACATCCCACCCCCGGCCCAGCCTGTGTAAGCCTAGCCTGACCCTCCCTTCATGACAACAGCCCCTCACGCTTTCTAAAATATGAATCTGATCATACCACTGTTTTTCTTTTTTAAACAGAGTTTTGCTCTTGTCACCCAAGCTGGAGTGCAGTGTCACGATCTCAGCTCACTGCAACCTCCACCTCCCAGGTTCAAACAATTCTCCTGCCTCAGCCTCCCGAGTAGCTGGCATTACAGGCACCCGATACTACGCCTGGCTAAGTTTTGTATTTTTAGTAGAGATGGGGTTTCATCATGTTGGCCAGGCTGGTCTCAAACTCCTAACCTCAGATGATTCTCCCGCCTGGGGCTCCCACAGTACTGAGATTATAGGTGTGAGCCACCATGCCCAGCCAGCCACTTAAGTCTTGAACCCTTCAAAATCAACCACGAGGACTGGAATCAACTTCTTCTAAACGGTTAATGATATTCTGACCTCTTCCCATGAATCACAAATGTTCCTAATATTATCTAGAATGGTAAATCCTTTCCAAAATGTTTCAATGGGTTTTGCCCAGATTCATAAAAGAAATCACTATGGCAGCTATAGCCTTACAAATGTATTTAATAATAGAAATTAAAAGTAGAAATTACTCCTTCATCCATGGGCTGCAAAACAGATGTAGTGAAAACATTCATTTCCTTCTGTATCTCTGTCTGACATCTTGAGTGAGTAGACGCATTGCCAATTAGTAATATTTTGAAAATCTTTTTTTCTGAGTAGACCTCAACGGTGGGCTTATGATATTCAGTAAAACATGCTGTAAACAGATGTGCGGTCATCCGCGCTTCATTGTTACATTTATAAAGCACAGGCAGAGTAGATTTTGCTTTTTTTTTTTTTTTTTTTTTTTGAGATGGAGTTTTGCTCTTGCTGCCCAGGCTGGAGTGCAATGGAGTGATCTCAGCTCACCACAACCTCTGCCTCCCAGGTTAAAGCAATTCTCATGCCTCAGCCTCCCTGATAGCTGGGATTACAGGCATGCCCCACTACATCCAGCTAATTTTGTATTTTTAGTAGAGATGGGGTTTCTCCATGTTGGTCAGACTGCTCTTGAACTCTCGACCTCGGGTGATCCACCCACCTCGGCTCCCAAAGTGCTGGGATTACAGGCGTGAGCCACTGCACCCGGCAGATTTAGCGTAATTCTTAGGAGCCCTAAGATTGTCAGAATGCCCAATAAGCACGGCTTCAACCAGTTGCTTTAGCCCCTAGCAAAAGAGTCAGTCTGTCGTTTGAAGTTTTGAAGGCAGGCATGGACACCTCCTCTAGCTATGAAAGTCCTAGATGGCATCTGCTTCCAACAGAAAGCCGTTCATCTACACTGAAAAATCTGTGGTTTAGCGGAGCCACCTTCATCAGTGATCTGAGCCAGGTCTTCTGGAGAACCTGCTGCAGCTTCTCCATCAGCAGTTGCTGCTTCACCTTGCCCTTTCATGTTACAGAGGTGGCTTCCCTCCTTAAACCTCATGAACCAGCCTCTGCTAGCTTCCAGCTTTTCTTCTGCAACTTCCTGAACCTCTCAGCCTTCATAGAACTGAAGGCCTTGCTCTGGATTAGGCTTTGGCATAAAGGAATATTGTGGCTGGCTTGATCTTCTATCCAGGGCACTCAAACTTTCTCCGTATCGGCAGTAAGGCTGCTTCACATTCTTATCATTCATGTGTTCGCTGGAGTAACTCTTAATTTCCTTCAAGAACTTTTTCTTTGCATTCACAATGTGGCTCACTGGCAGAAGAGGCTGACTTTTGGCCTGTCTTGGTTTTCAACATGCCTTCCTCACTCAGCTTAATTATTTCTAGCTTTTGATTTAAAGTGAGAGGTGGGTGACTCTTCCTTTTGCTTAAACACTCAGAGACCACTGTAGGGTTATTAACTGGCCTAATTTCAATATTGTTGTGGGCCAGGGAAAAGGGAGGACCAAGGAGAGGATGGGGGAATGGCTGGTTGTAGGGGCAGTCAGAACGCACACAACATTCATGCTAAGTCTCATGAGGGCACAGTTTATGGCCGCTCAAAAGGAATACAATGCTAACACTGCTGGTCATTGATCACCAATCACCATAACGGATATCATAATGAAAAAGGCTGAAATATTGTGAGAATTACCAAAATGTGACAGAGACACAAAGCGAGCAGGTCCTATTGGAAAAATGGCACCAGTAGGCTTTCTCAATGTAGGGTTACCACAAATGCTCAATTTGTAAAAAATGAGGTATCTGGGAAGTGTAATTAAAGCAAAGTACAATAAGGTGAGGTGTGCCTATTCATAGCTAGTACTCAAGAGGTATTTACAGATGAAGTGGATGGATGAATCAACGAATGACCTGGCATCCCAAGGGTAAGGAGCTCTCACATGAAGCAAGGCAGCTCTGCCTAGGGCTCCTGTATGGGTTGTCACTGTCCCCAGGAGAGAGGCCAGGAAATGGTCCAAACTCTCCTGACTTCTTCCGCCTTGGGCAACCACCGACACTGGGGACAGTGGCGGTGTGGTCTCATCTGTGCCGTAGGGCTGGCCACTTGAGGCAGGAGACCAAAGGGCTCCAGATGGACAACCAACAAACGTCTGTGGCACTGTATCATGTGCCTATGGTTTTGGTAACAAATTACCAGAAATGTAGTGGCGTAAAACAACACAGATTTCTTGTCTTAAAGTTCTGAAGGGCAGAAGTCTCAAATGGTCCCCACTGGGCTGAAATCAAGGCAGCCATGAGCTGGTTTCTCCCTGGAGGCTCCAGGGGAGAACCTGTTCTTTGCCTTTTCCAGCTCTGAGAAGCTGCCGTCTTCCTTGGCCTGAGGCCTCCTTCCAGCTGTCACATCTGTCACTCCGATCTTGTGTGTCTTGTCACACACTACCTCCCTCTTATTTATTATGTTGAGATAGGGTCTCTCTCTGTTGCCAAGTGCAGTGGTGTGACCACAGCTCACCACAGCTCTACCTCCCGGGCTCGGTCAATCCTCCCACCTCAGCCTCCTGAGCAGCCAGAACTATAGGCACAGGCTACCACGCCCAGCTAATTTTTGTATGGTTTTGCCATGTTGACCAGGCTGGTCTCAAACTCCTGAGCTTAAGCAATTCAACTGCCTTGGCCTCCCACAGTGTTGGCATGATAGACGTGAGCCGCCACACCTGCCAGTGTTGTCACAGAGATCCCTGAAAGACCAGGACTCCTGATCCCGGATCTCCGTGACAACACTGGACCCACTCCAATAACGGAGCACAATCTCTCCATCTCAAGGTCCTTAACTTTATCATATCTGCAAAGTCCATTTTGCCATGGAAGGTGACATGTTTCCCAGTGCCAGGGTTTAGGATGTGGACATATTTGGGGGCCCTGACTCTCCCCACTGCAGCCACCATCTCAAGGTGGAGCACCAAGACTCTTGTTTTGATTTTCAGTGATCGTTTTTCATTAATCAGATTAAATAATTAAAGAAACCTTAAATATTATTTCTATGACACATCCACATTAATCTTCATACAGACAGTGACCAGAATAAGAGTAATTGGAGCGCGGAAAAGGAGGTGTGTCCCTTTTCGCATAACCTCAGTAAGAATTCACTGATATCATCTGAGACCTGAATTAGAAAATCCTCCCTAGCACCTGGCTGGTTCCTGGGTGCCCTCCGAGTCCTCTGGTGGTAGCTGATGGGATGAGCTCCATAGAATCCACTGGCTAGGGACTCAGTGGACAGAGAGGAAGTTTGTCCAGGCAGCCCTCATGAGCCTCTGATGGAAGCATAAGTAGGGACAGGTGGGATTGCAGCAGCAAAGCAACAGCTTATGGAGCCATCTGGGATGGGATGCTCACCTCTGTCCGTGAAGATGACGGCAAGGAGGGCAGGAGATCGTCCACACTCCCGATGAGCTTCCGCAGGGTCAGCCCCACGTTCTGGGGAGAGAAAGGGGCAGGATGGCCATCACTCCTGGCTACTGGAGAGAGCTCTCATGAGGTGGTGCTTGCTCCCGAGTGGCCTGGGACTCAATTCCCCAGCCCAGCTTGCTCTAGGAGGATCTTCCCAGACAGCCAAAATGAGGCACAGTCCTCCTTCCTTCCAGGGTGGAGTTGAGCCACCTCCACCTCCCCAACCTGGCCCTGCTCTCACCTTCACCACCACCACATAGCCCTCGGGGGGCAGCTGACAGAGCTCATTCTTGAGGTCCAGCACGGCCCGCACCAGCGCCATGACATTGAGGTACACCAGGTCGTCAGTACGGTCCAGGTTGGCTGTGGGCTGGATGGACTGAGGAGAAGCAGGTGGCTGGTGAGTGCGGGAGGGCCAGGGCATAGCATGATTCTCTCCCGGGGAGGCACTACTGGGGCCAACTCCACCACCAGCTCGATTTGAAAGGATTCTTCTCTAGAATGATAGTGCCCTGACCTGGGTTGATTGACCTTGTCCACGTTGGGGGCAGTTTCCAGCCAGGGAGCCTTAATGAAATACTAGTGGTGGTCTTGCAACAGACCAATAGAACCACCACTGGGACATGGGGTGAGGCAGGCTTTTTCAAGAGACAGGGTCTCACTCTGTTGCCCAGGCTGGAGTGCAATGGCATGGTCATAGCTCACGCTGCCTTGACCTCCTGGGCCAAGCAATCCTCCTGTCTCAGTCTCCTGAGTATCAGGCATGCCATCAGGTCCAGCTACTTTATTTTTAATTTTTAGTAAAGACAGGTTCTTGCGATATTGCCCAGACTGATCTTGAATTCCTGGGCTTAAGCGATCCTCCTGCCATGGCCTCCCAGAGTGCTGGGATTACAGGTGTGAGCCACTGCATCTGGCCTGTGCAGAGAGTTTCAAAGCTCCTAGGGCAATGGACAGCCAAGGCTGAGAATCACTGTTCCAGAGGAAAGCAAGCCAGCACCATCCCAGACAGCTGTAAAGACAATGGGTGCTGGAAACCAAGGGGGAGGCTCAGAAGAGGGAAGGAGCCTACACCCCTTTCCCTGGGGCTGGACCAGGGAGCTCTGGGAGGCGTATGGAGGGTGGGAGACAGGTTATTCCTCTTGCTTTTTCATGAATTAGCTGTGTGGTCTTAGGCAAGGCACCCCCATCTCTGGGGCTCATCTGTGTAATGAGGACTCTGAACTGGATTCTGTCTGAGACTGAAGCTTTCATACTCCATGCTCTTCAGGCTTGTTCAACTCTCTCTCAGTTGTCATCAGTTTCAGCAGAGCCAACACATACCTGTGCGCCCAGCCTTGGGGGTTTCTGCGGGGGCCCTGTGAACTCCACTGCAATAAAAAGAACAGTGAGTGGGGGGCAGTTCTCAGCACTCCAATCCTTCCTTTTGTACCTGCTGACATCAAATGGGCCCCCTCCCCTTTACCACCAGGAGACTTTAGGGAAATTAACCCTAATTCCAGGAAGTGGGCAGTCTCCCTGGTCTTGCAGTAGTCACGGACAGCACTGTTGTCTTTTTTTTTTTTTTTTTTTTTTTTGAGACAGAGTCTCACTCTGGGCTGGAGTGCAGTGGTATGATCTCAGCTCATTGCAACCTCCACCTCCCAGGTTCAAGCGATTCTCCTGCCTCAGCCTCCTGAGTAGCTGGGATTATAGGTGCCTGCCACTACACCCAGCTAATTTTTTATTTTTAGTAGAGACGGGGTTTCACCATGTTGGCCAGGCTGGTCTCGAACTCCTGACCTTCCAAAGTGCTGGGATTACAGGTGTGAGCCATCACACCTGGCCTTCTATTCTCACCTCTGCTACCAGAGAGCTGTGTCACCACCCCAGGCAGCTCACCCTCCCAGGGCCTGAATTTTCATTTGTAAGATAAGAGGGTAAGCTCAGAAGAGATCCTCAAGTTAGAAGGCTTGGGTTCAAATGTGAGCATTGCTAATTATTAGCTGTGTGATTTTGGACAAGTTACTTAACCACCCTGTGCCTCAGAGGATAATAAATGGTCCCAGGTCAGGTCTGACTTGTGTCCAGTTCTCTGTGACTGCTGTCATCCTTCTCTTCCTCAGCACTGCCCCTCTAGGCCCCAGGCTCACTGCTGGCTGTTCCATCCCTGCCTTCAACAGGGGATTCCAGAGAGAGCCTATGGGCTCAGCTGCCCCTCCCACTTTCTCTTCTTTGTCCTCAGGCCTACAGAAGATGAGTCTGAGCTGAGAGGCAGGGAGCACTGCTTAACTTCCCCACAGGAGCCTCCGACAGAGCAGGAAATCAAAAGGAAGATAGAATTCCCAACTACTCCGAACAAATGCAGGAGGGGGATGACCTGAGGAGGGGCCTGAGGATGTAGTTGCTGAGAGAAAGGAGGCAGGGCACCAGGCAGGGAGAGGGATGGGGTGGAGGGAGCAGAGGGGCAGTTGGCCCACCCCACAGGCTCTGAATTAAATCATGGCTGATGATGCAGGGAACGCAGACAGACTCTGCTGCTCCCTGCCCTGGGTGGTGGGCAAGGACAGTGGCTCTGCACAAGGTGCCAAGTGGAAACCCCCCGAAGAAGGGCAGGAACACTCACTGTAGCCAACCTCCTTCTCCGGAGTCTGGAGGAATGAGGAAAGAGAACATCAATGTCACTCATGCCGCTCTGGAGACAACCCCCTCCCGTGTCACCCATTCCCCAGCTCTTCACTGTGTGTTTAGAGATTATTACAGCCATGGGGTCAGGGGTGCTTCCAGGAGCAGCTCCTAACCCAAAGTGACCTTTCTGGGAGGCTGAGGGGCCCTGTGGAGGGCCCCAGCCAGTGCTAAGGGCTCCATTACAGCAGAGTTGAGGAAAAGGGCCATGCAGAGGTTGGCAGAAAAGGAAAAGATACCTGCCCAACATGGAAAGCCACCAAGGAGGAGCTGAGCAGGCCCAGGGGTGGGAGCAAGCAGGGGTCTTATGGTGGATGAGGCCTTCCCAGGCCTTGGCATGGGGACTGGAGCAAGCAGGGCTCCTATGGTGGATGGGGGCCTTCCCAGGCCTTGGCACGGGGGTGGGAGCAAGCAGGGGTCTTATGGTGGATGAGGCCTTCCCAGGCCTTGGCACGAAGGAAGAGGCCTCTCCTGGCAACTCACCAGTGGGGACTTATCATTCATATAAACCATGGGGTCCTGCAGAGGAAGAAACGAGAGCGAAGGACTTAGAATTCTGGAGCTGAAAGCACCAAGAATTCAGGGGAGCCTTGCCCCAGCCACCCGGGGAGGTGGAAGACGACACAGATGGGCGCAGGGCACAGACATCCTTCCCGGGTGCTCACCAGGGACTTCTCCTCCTGCCTGAGCCACTGGTAGTCCTCCACCATCTGCTTCTGCTGCTTGTCCAGGATTTGCCGCATCTTGATCTTCTCAGCCTCCCACAGCTGCTGCGCCTCTTCTCGGCTGCTGGGTCGGATGAAGTCCTCCTCCTGGGAGGATGGCAGAGAGAAGGGAGAGGGTGCAATGAGCGCTGCTCTCAGACTCAGGGAGGGACAGTCCTCTGAAGAACCTCATGGCAGCCACGAGCCTTGCCCCGAGCAGCTGCATTTTTCTCGTAAGTTTGTTCTTAAACTCCCAGCCATATGTGCAGACAGTTACTGGGTATCAGCCCGAGCATGTGCCTGTGTTGCAATGTGATACCAAACCCGAGAACCCACTGCTCAACATGCACTGTATTTGAATGATCACACCGTCCGCTCACGGTATTTTATCAAGTGACTGCCCTGCTATTATCATCTCAGTGTTTGTGACAGTTGTTGTCATTTAACAGATTTTAAAAAGAAAACCTATTAAAGTCAATTAAAATCTATTTTAAAATCTACATCGGAATGGTTTCCAAGCATCGGAAGGGTTTCCAAGGGGATGGCTTTGCTTCGTGGAATAGCATCATGCCCTTTCGATCTATCGCCACCTAAGCACCAAGGCGGCAGGTCTGGAAGCTTCAAGAGACAGTGGTGCTGCCTCCAGCCTCACAGTGTGCAGTCCCACCTGTGTCCATGAATGAGCAGAGCCTGAGAGATGGGGCAGCAACATGCACGCACCAGTCATGCCTTTGTATTAAGACATCCTCTTATTAAGACAATAGCTTGGGTAATTTAACAAAACGTTAGGAGGAATGCATGAGCTAAGAGATAAAATAAAGAACAGAATTTCATGAAATACAGCTCTGCAGAGATAAGATAAATGCAATCATAGCTTGGTTATTTAACCAACAATTAGAAGAAATGCATGAACAGATCAAAAGAAGAACAAAATTCAAAGAAATACAGCTCTACAGAGATAAGATAAATGCTTTCTCTCACTATATGTAATAAACCAACTCTTGCCGTGACTTACCTCTAGGGCTTTGGACCCATTCATAGTTTTAGCTGCTAGTTCCTAAACAGAAAGTATTGCATGTCCTCCTGTTTTCCTTCAATCTTCCCCCATGGTTCATTTGTATAATTATCTGCTCAGTGCCTCTAAACTATTTTGCTCTTCTTCTGCTGCACATGGTAACCCTGGCCTACTGGACTGAGGGAGGAGGAGTATTATTGGCATCCTCTTGACTGCACAAAGCCCAGGAGTTGCCTTTGCTGGGGCAGGATCCTTCTGTGACATCTAAATGAGCAGGTCCCTCAGTTCCTTGCCTTTGAAGAGGCTATTTGCATAAAAGGCACTTGTAGAAGATGCTAACAATGATCTCTATCTACTTTTAGCAATCAGTACTCCCTACCAAGCCTCTTAAAAGAGTTTCCACACTAAGTCCTACAAAACACACTTGAATATTAAAATATGGTTTAAAAATGGTTATATTGGGATGTTTTTCTTAGTGCACACTGAGCTTCAATTACTAACCTCAGTTTCTAATCACATGTTTCCCCACAAATTAGGTTTCTTGCTGAAATAGTCTTTATTCATGAATCTGTTCAACAGTTGTTGATTAAAAGCACTACTATGTGGCAGGGCTGGTTGCTGGGAGGACAGTGGTATTAAAATATACGATGCTCTTATTCTCTTGGGGTTAAGTAGATACTAGTTAGACCAGGGCTCCTCAACCTCAGGACTACTGACATTTGGAGCCAGGTAAGTCTTTATTTCCTGGGTGATTTACCATACATGGCAGTATGCTTCCCAGTAATACATGCCTATAGCGCATCCCCAGTGATAAAGAAAATGCCTCCAGACATGGTCAAATGTCCTCTCAGAGGGAAAATAACTTAGCTGGAAACCACAGAGCTAGACCTTATTTTAGGAAAACAAAGTCCAGCATGTAAGAGTAGTTTATAATCATGGGATTGATAAAAATAAAATAGGTTTTATTTATCAGAGGATGATACTTCAAAATCAGGACATTTTAAGGGTAAGAAAATCCCCAGTTAAATGTCAACACCTGAAGACATAATGACATGGTTGCTCCAAGCTGTTGACAAATAGTGACAAACAAGAACTAAGTGTCAAAAGTTCTAAATATAGAGTTAGGGATTTCTGGATGTGAGAAAAACATTTGGGTCGAGGAAGAGTATGGTAAGTACCAGTGGGATGAGTTACTAGAGTCAAGAAAATTCTACAAGTATTTATAAGTATTTGTAAGTTTGTAAGTGTTGAGAGAAGACCCCATCACTAAAACACCTAGCATGCCCCAGGCCTGATCGTACCACGTATTTTAACAAACTCAGATTAGGAGACTTATTCTGAAGTCTTCCAATTTTATAATAAAACTCAAGGAGAAAATGAACACCATCTATTTGGGGTTGGCTTTGCTGAAATGCACCTCCAATATTATTAGGTAATGGACACTTACATTGCTAATTATATTCTATGCTTAAAAGGAGTCGGGTACTCGTGGTGTTTTAAAATAACTCTCGTAAGTTGTAGCACCTTCCATAATTTGGCTGTGACCCAACTGTTGGCCTTATTTCCACCTCCACAAGTTCCCTTCCTGTTCTAGCCTAACAGTTCTTGCACTTGTCCTGTGGTTTCCCAACACTCAGTCTTGGCTTCTACTGAAGCCTCTGCCTCTTCCGTTCCCTGAATCTCAGTTTCCTCCTGTCCACACCTTTCCCATTTTTCAAGGCCCAGCTTTTAAACAGAAGGTGGAAAGGGTTATCCCCTTCTCTGGACTCCCACTGTGTGGTACCCATGACCTTCTGGCTTGTATTACAGGTAAGTGTGTACCCAGTCTGCTCCTTACGGTCAACTGTAAGCTCTGAAGGCAGAGCCTCCCCACTTCAGCACCGAGGACAGCGTCGAGTGATCAGAGCAACTCGTAGCATTTATTGAATTGTATTATTTTTGTTTTATTTTTTGAGACAGAGTTTTGCTCTGTTGCCCAGGCTGGAGTACAGTGGCATGATCTTGGCTCACTACAACCTCTGCCTCCCAGGTTCAAGCGTTCTCCTGCCTTAGCCTTCTGAGTGGCTGGGATTACAGGTGCATGCCACCATGCCTGGATACTTTTTGTATTTTTGGTAGAGACTGGGTTTCACCATGATGGCCAGGCTGGTCTCAAACTCCTGACATCAAGTGATCCGCCTGCCTCGGCCTCCCAAAATGCTGGGAATAGAGGCACAAGCCACATGTCCAGCCTTGAATTATATTATTTTTAAAGCTCAATTGTGAGGTCTTCGAGAGAGAGATTGCTGCCATCCCAATGCTGGTATGGCATCCCACAGACTCCCTGATGAGTCAGGCTATAGAGCCACTCAGTAGAAAAACGGTTTTTCTAGGAAAACCACCTCTGAATTTCTGTTAAATGCTTCCAAATGCTTTGTGAAGAGCCTATTATACCTTCTCAGCATTCTACCTGAAAAAGACTTTCTCGATGTTTCTGATCTGTGTCATAAAATGGAGCTGATATTTTTAACCTTTTGGGGTTTGTTTATTTAAAGACTCATTATGTTCTTTTAGGCAGATTTTCCTTATGGCAATTACTTCTAAAGCCCTGACACAAAAGGTCTTTTTTCCTACTGCACAATCTCTTTATGGAACTGAACAAGGTCCTTGTGGAGAAGCAGGAATTGGACAAAGGCAAGCTACGCCTCAAATGTGCAAAACGGCATCTTTCTAGAATAACACAATTTAAAGCAAAACTCACTAAAACAATCAATCATGAACAGAGAGTCAAAGGCAGGAGGGTGGGGAACTGAACACAGCCTAAATTATGGCACATGCTTAAAAATGTAGTTTTCTTATTGTTAAGCCGGTGCAAAGACAAAAATTGGCTAAATTAATATAAAAGAGAAAAATGAGGTAGGTCAGAGGAAATTTTATTTCACAATAAATCTTCATCTTAGTGCCTGGAATACTAAGTTATCATGCTCATTTCAAAATTCTACTAACGTTAAGAATAATGGCATGAAAGTAATATCAACATACTTGCCTACATCTTCCAAATATATTGTGATAAACATCTAATTCTTTTCAAAAAAAATCTTGTTACGTTTAGTAAGCCTGAAATACTATGCATCTATGCACAGTTAGAGCTAAAATAAGGGTTTTAGTCCATTTTAGTTGGCTTAATAAAATAGATCAAGTTCATGGCAACTGACCACTAGGGACCATTTGTATGGAAGAAGGTGGTCGGCGACCAGTGGGCATCTGGTTAGGAGCAAAAGCATCTTTTTCACATAAGAGCTGACAATCAGAAGCCAGCCATGAAGCACTCGGCGCTTCACCCACAGTTAACAATACCCAGTGACAAACAGCTGATGAGGGAGGTGGCTTAGGACCCTGCTCTAGCCAGTTGATGAGCTTGTATTCCCACTAGCCCTAAACTCCTCATCCAGCAGCAGCCTGAACAAAAGCAGAAGGGGAAGCAGCCATGAGGAAGTCTTTCCTTAGAGATTTTGCACCAAAAGCCGTCAGCTAGGAAGGATCCTTTACACTCCCGCACCACTTCTCTAGCACCACTAAGCTGTGCCGCACTCTGCCTAGGATCCTTGATGCTGCCACAGACCCCCGTACCCCTGGGGCTCAGGAGAGGGACAGATTTGTACCTCTCTAGCTATAGCACCAGCATGGTCAAGGGCAGGTTAGGTCCAGCTAGTGCCCTCCAGAGCAGGGCCTGGCTTGGCCCCCAGCCTCTGATGT
Organism: Alouatta palliata; assembly: GCA_004027835.1. Classification (NCBI taxonomy): domain Eukaryota; kingdom Metazoa; phylum Chordata; class Mammalia; order Primates; family Atelidae; genus Alouatta; species Alouatta palliata. The sequence continues at coordinate 164,500 of PVKV010000643.1, read as the reverse complement.
GTTTGCAAAGGGAAGGAAGTCACAGAGTCCCCCCTTGGTAGTCTGACTGGTGCATGGAAGCACCGAAGGCCCTCCTGAGCTAAGGACGTGGGGTTCCCAGTGTCCCCGGCCACCTCCCTCCAGCAGCCTCTTCAGTCTGGGCAGGGACCAGCATGCAGAGCCCTCTTACCCGCATGCTGTGGCGTTTGAAGACATTGTGCCGGTGGAGAGGTGGGGTGTGCAGTGAGTTAACGGGAGATGGATACTCCATAGGGCTGGTGAGCGTAGGAGAGCTGGCACACAGACCCTCGGGGACCTATTCAGGAAAAGCAAAGAAGCTCAAGGCACGGGACAAAGCAAGAAGGTGGACAATTAGCTGCTACAAACATGAGCACAAAGAAACCAAGCGTGGGCACCATGGGGGATGAGGCTTGCTCTCCAGGAGTTAACAAAGGACACAACATGGGCCTACCATTGCTCCGAGAGAGATGGTGGAGCAGAGCGGCCTCTCATTCACCCAACATCCCCCACCACGATGCTCTGCACACAGTGGGGTCCACGCTGGTTACTGACCCACTGAGACCAGGGTTTCTCCCTCAGGACTTTTTAGAAAACAGTTATGTTTCAGTTGCATTACAAACTGACTGATGTGGTAAACCCAGAGATTTAGAGAAATAGGTATGAATTATTTTTTAAAAATTGAGACAGGCTCTTGCTCTGTTGCCCAGGCTGGGATGCAGTGGTATGATCATAGCTCACTGTAGCCTTAAACTCTTGGCCTCAAGCAATCCTCCTACCTCAGCCTCTCATGTAACTAGGACTACAGATGCATGCCACTATGCCTGCCTTGAATTTTTTTCTTAAATTAAAAAATAATGTTATCACAATTTTATTTTATTACTCTTTGTTTTTAGAGATGGGGGTCTCAGTATATTGCCCAAGCTGGTCTCAAATTCCTGAGCTCAGTGGGTCCTCCCATCTCACCCTCCTTAGTACCTGGGACTACAGGGGTGTGCTACCATACCTAATCCCCTGTTTTCAATACCACATAAGGGTACATTTCTTTCTCTCTCTCTCTTGTTTTTTTTGAGAAAACAAGGCTGGAGTGCAGTGGCACGATCCTGGCTCACTGCAACCTCTGCCTCCCGAGTTCAAGCGATTCTCCTGCCTCAGCCTCCCGAGCAACTGGGACCATAGGCACGCACCACCAAACCCAGCTAATTTTTGTATTTTTAGTAGAGACAGGGTTTTACCATATTGGCCAGGCTGGTCTTGAACTCCTCATCTCATGATCCACCTGCCTTGGCCTCCCAAAGTGTTGGGATTACAGGCGTGAGCCACCGCGCCCAGCCTATTTCTTTAAGGACAATGCTTTCACCTTCTGAATCAGGCTTTCTCTTCACATGGAGAGGATTTATCTATTAGTCCTTGGATGGTCTTGTTTTGGCACTCAGGCATTTCCTTGAGAACAAATATAGGACCATGGGATGCTACCTTTCTATGAAGGGCACCAAATAAATGGACATTATTTCTAGTGGCTGAGGGGCTCAGTTTTTGAGCAGTGACTCTGAACTGGGAGATGCAAGAGAAGACACAGGAGGAGACTAGACTCCCTTTCTCGTAGAGGCAAGAGAGACACAGAACTGGGCAAGAGACAAGAGCTGTTAGCAACCCACAGCCTGGGCAAGAGTCATGGTTGAGGATGATGGAGCTGGGACGAAGCACAGATAAAACCCTGCTGTCTCTTCAGTGGCCACCCACGTTCTGGATGGGGCCTCTCTGGGGAGCCCTATGGAGTTACTCCATTTGCTGGGGAACATTCCCTGGGATTACTTCTGGGAAGGAGGTCAGGGAGGCCTTGGATGGGCGAGAGCAGCAGGCAGGCACACAGAGCAGCAGACACGGTAGACAGAGGGACGGGGCTTAAGGCAGTCTTAGCTGAGCACAGCCTGGAAGAACTGCATTTTAGTTCTTATGATCTGAGTCCACATTCTGTTCTGGGTACCAAAGAAGAGGCAATCTAGGCCATCTCCATCACCCAAATGGGTGACTGCTGCTCCTCTAAGGCACAGGAATGGAGTTTCAGGAAGGACCTGGATGAGAGGTAGACCCGAACTTCCCACCGTCTCGTTCTATCTTTACCTGGAACTGCAGCTTCGGAGCCAGGAGGTTGGTTTGTGGAGGGGGTCTGTACTTAGGCCGGCTGGGCTGGAGAGAGAATACAGATGGGTCAGTCTCTGTCCCTCTCCTTGAGTGAACACAACTCACCAAGGGGAAGATCAGGTTGAAGACACCTCAGGCTCATTCCAAAGGAAGGAAAGTTGAGGAACAAAGCTGTCAAGAAACTCATTTTACATCCACTTTTTTTTTTTTTTTTTTTTTGAGAGGGAGTCTCGCTCTGTTGCCCAGGCTGGAGGGCAGCAGCATGATCTTGGCTTACTGCAACCTCTGTCTCCCAGGTTCAAGCAATTCTCTGCACCAGTCTCCCAAGTCGCTGGGATTACAGGCACCCACCACCACGCATGGCTAATTTTTGTATTTTTAGTAGAGATGGGGTTTCACCATCTTGGCCAGGCTGGTCTTGATCTCCTGACCTCAGGTGATCCACCAGCCTCAGCCTCCTAAAGTGCTGGGATTACAGGTGTGAGCCACTGCGTCTGGCCTGCATCCATTTATTGAGCACCAATTACCTGCTGAGTGGTGGAAGGTACAAAGAGGCCACCTTGCACCCTCCTGGGGCTACGGCTAATTGGAGGGTTAATGATCGGTGCACGTGTGGCCTCCCTATACATGGGAGTACCCACTAAGTCAGAGCTTCAGAGCCACAGGCATGCAGAGGTGGGAGCTCACCAGGGGCTCAGGCACTCACGGAAGCTGCATGGAGGAGATGAACACTGAGCTAGGCCTGAGGGGAAGGGTGGGACATGCCAAGCAAGAGGGACAAATGAGAAAAGGCCTTAGACAGAATCAGGCATTGCTATGGACTGAATATTTGTCCCAGCTTTCAATCTGCACATTGAAGCCTGAACCCTCAATGTGATGGTGTTTAGGAGGTGCAGGCTTTGGGAGGTAATTAGGATTATATAAGTTTATGAAAATGGAGCCTATGATTGGATTAGTGCCCTTATAAAAGAAGGACTACTCTGTGTCTGCCAGGTGAAAACATAGTGACAAGGTGGATGTCTGCAAGCCAGACAGAGAGCCCTCACCAGACACCAGCACCTTGATCTTGGACTTCCCAGTCTCCAGAACTGTGAGAGATAAACATCTGTTGTTTAAGCCACCCAGTCTGTGGTCTCTTGTTGCAGCAACTCCAGTTGACTAAGACAGGCATGGCCTCTCAAACCCACCCACCTAATGGCAATGGGTGGCCATGTGGGGCATAGATGCGGGTACTGGACCTAAAAGATCCAGAACACTCCCCATTTATGCATCCTCAGGGGGATCTCATTTGTTCCTAAGAAAACTCCTAGAATAGAAGCCCAGCCTCTCAGGGGACAATTTTGAGGGATGATTCTTGTCCCAACTGTCCCACAAGGTGGCTGCTGCCTCAAAGTCCACCTGCCAGTACACTGATGTAACACACTGACAGTGTTGGTGGACTCTGGGTGAAGAACTGAGAGAGGGTTGCAGGGGGTATCCTGCCTGCGCAGTAAGAGGGGCATGGATCAGACAGGGACCTGGCTCTGCTTTGACTCACAGGACCTACGAAGCCATGGCTTGGCTTACCTTGGGTGGGGGTTCCTGGAAGGCTGTGGGCTCCAAGATTTTGGGGGTTCGGTAGCGAGCATTCCTCTCTTGCTCCATTGCAATGTCCTTCTCCATCTGATAAATGTCACTGCAAGGAGTCAGTCAGATAGAGAGAGAAACAAGGTCAAAGCCAGATGCTCCTTAGGGCTCCTCTCTGTACTGCGTGGAAGCCCAGAGAGGCATGAGCAAGGCTGCTATTTCCATCCCTGCTGCAGAGTGGCCTGGGGAGAGCCCCCTGAGACAGGCTTGGATTCGGGCCCTGAGGCCACACTGAGGTGGAGGATCACAGGAATGGATCCAAGGTGGAAAAGCATCCTTGGAGAACCAGTCCCAGCCCAAACACACAGCAGGAGCCTGGCTGCAGCCCCACTCCCAGGCCTTGTGCCCTCCTGGGCTTGTGATTGGCACCAAACCCCTATGTAGATTTCCAAAGTCCCAGCCAACTTCATGGTCCTGGCCTAGAATCCACATCTCCTATATCTCATCAAACATCTCCCAGTGCATCCCTGCTGTGTGCTGACAAGGGTGTGGGTTCACTCTCAGGCTAGCCCTGTGCATGCCTCTCACCTTTCTTACCCAATCCAGCGATCCTAACCTGGGATCACACACCCCAGAGGACTCTGGAACTATTACTGTCTATGAAGCCACACATTCAAATGGGTACCAAGTATTATATACTACTGAATATGTGATACTATGAGATACTTGGTACTATATTTTCAAATGTGCAGGCATTTTATTCTGCATAATAAAAATGCATTATATAGCCCACTACATTTTGTTCAGCAGAAGATTTTAAAAATGTAATTATTGTTACACAGAGACACTCAAAATTTGACCTTGGAAGGGCCTTTCCTCCCCAGAACAATTAGGAAACACTGACCAAAGCCCTTCTGAACTCTAAGGAGGAAGTGTCAGTGGTAGCCTGGGGAGGAACCTGGGGTCTTCTGAGCCTTTCAGGGTTTTTCAGATCACACTGGAAACCTGCTCCCACCTCCACTTGCAGTGGGGGGGGCCTGGCTGGTGCTTCTGATGGGAACACCTCTCAGCCCAGGAGAGGCACCTGCACAGCTCCCTGTGGCTCTCAAGGCCTCAGAGTGAATGAGGACTCCCAGCCCCATCCCCCGTGAGATTTCACCCTCCTAGATTCCACCTTTCAAATACTTTTATCCTGCAGCCCACTGGCTTCTCAAGTCTCTTATATGAGGGACCAACAGAGGAGTCTAGAATTAACTGGGAGGCTCACTGAAGGGATAGGCAGGAACAGGGAGGCCTTTTAAGCCAGAGGTTTTGCGGATGATGTTGAAGGCCTTGCCCCGTGTAAAACATGCCGGGTCACCCTGAGTGCCCCTGGCCTGGGCATTGCTGGCATTCCCTGGGATACCTCCCCACCAGGCAGTTTTCAGGGGGTGCTTTCTTGTCCTAAAATCAAACAAGGCAACATGTTGACTACAGTATTTAAAATCACAGTATTTCAAGTCAAGTTCGAGACTCCCTAAAGCAGCGTTCAGCAAACAAGAGCCCACGGGGCTAATCTGGCCTTTCCTCTATTTTTACATGGCCCCCAAGGATGAATGGTTTTTGCATTGTTTTAATGACTAAAAAAAATTAAAAGAAGAAAAACATTTACAACACAAGAAAATTATGTGAAATTCAATTTCAGCGTTCACAAATGGCGTTTCACTGGAGCCCAGCTACACCCATTCATCGAAGTATTGTCTACGGCTGTTTTGCCTCCTGTCTAAGCTAGGAGAGTTAGCAGTTTCGGTAGAGACTTGCATAAACGGCAAAGCCCTAAATATTTACTAATTGGCCCTTTATAGAAAAGGCTGACTCCCGTCACAGAGGAAGCCAAAAGAAGTCAGATCTCCCACAGGAGGGCTAATGGCAGGCTGGCCACCAAGAAAACTGGAGGACCCTGAACCTCTGAAACACACGACCTTCTTCCCCAGCAACCTCCCCAGCCCTAGGCAATGATGGCTCTTGGGCACTGACGGGCCCTCAGGGTCCCTTATCCCCCATTCAGAAGGGAGAGGTGGCCCCTGGGTCACACTCTTGATAACAGGTCAAACATCACTCCCTTCCTTGCCATCTGGGAGGAAAGATCAAAGTCAAGAGGAGAGGCGAGAGGAAGTGGGCAGCATACCCCGACACCATACAGAGCACAGGCACTTCAACGACAGTCTGCTTCAGGCTTTTGATTCTAACCTAGAAAACGTTTTCTGAGCACATCCTAGAAACAAGGTTCTGTGCTCTGTGTTGACAGACGCCCAGATGAGCCAGGCTTCCCCAGGGGCGCCTTATCTCTGAGCTCATATCTGACAGTGAACCTGGCTTCAGCCTCCTGTCCTTGACCCTGGCCCATCTCGTTTAGGGAGATGCAGTGCAAACCTCTCTGTGTGCTGCTAGTCTTGCTGCCTGGTACAGCCGGGGGCAGGGGCCAGCCCCCAGCCCACACTCCGTGCTCACCTGAGGCTGCACACCAGCTCGGTGAAGCGGGGCCGGTCGCTGGGGTCGTAGTCCCAGCAGCGGGTCATGAGGGTATAAAGGATAGGTGGACAGAGGTCGGGCTTGGGCAGCCGGTCCCCTTTCTCCAGCACTCCGATGACGTCCTTGTTCTCCAGCCAGAAGAAGGGCTGTTTCCCAAAGCTCAGGATCTCCCACATGCACACGGCTGGGGTGGAAGAGAGCATCAGGCCCTGGCCTGGGGAAGACCAATCCCTCCCACCCGGGAGAGCACCATCGCCATTACTGCTCAGCCTCAGCCAGGGGCAGCTCCTATGATCCTGCCTCTCCATCCAGCACCCTGGGGTCCTGCCCACCATCGTGGCCCGCCCGAGGGACCAGTGACCTACATCTGCAGTTAGTGACCTGGGGCCTTGCTCCCTAGACCCCTGTCAGGGTGCTGCAGGATCAAGAGGTGGCAGTCATGGCATGTCATCGGGACCACAAGTGCCTTCTCTTAGACAGGGAGCCTTTACTAGGGGAGCCACTCCCTAGTAAAACTGAAGTTGGAAGCTTCGCCCCAACGCTTGGTGCCTGTGTGGCTGCGGGCAGGCTCCTGACTCATCTGAGCCTCAGTTTTCTTAACTAGAAAATGAGAGTAACAATAATATGCTACGGGGTTGGCTGTGGGAGAATGAAGTGAGATGGTCTTCAGGAGGTATTCTGGAAGGCGCTATGTGTCTACACCTGCCTTTGCTCTCTCCACTCCCTGCACCTCTCTCAGAACAAGTCACAGAGTTTTGTCTTAGTTTCTGGGGCTGGTAGGTGGAACACACATGCCACAAGAGCCTCTTCCAGGAAGATGAGCCTGCACAGTCCAGTCCAGCCCTTAGCCTGGATCACCCCCCCACCCCATCCCCACTGGCCTCCCCATCTCTGAGACTTCTCACTGGCCACAGCAAAATAGAACCCTGGGAATGAGGGGTGGGGGTCAGACCCTGCTCCCTGTACCCACCCCCTTAGCCTGGTTCACAGGTGAGAATCTGAATCCTTTTTCATGTCCTCCCAAATCAGCACTCACCAAACATCCAGACGTCACTGGCTGTAGTGAAGCGTCGGAAGTTAATGGACTCTGGGGACATCCATTTGATGGGGAGGCGAGTTACAGAGGCTTTGGGTGGGCAAAGAAGTTGATTTTTAGGTAAGAAAGATCAGAAATATCCAGAAATACATTCTACTTTCTGGAGACCCTTAGCCTGGGCTGCCCAACTGTAGATTTCCTTTTTCTGGAATTTTTGGCTTTAGCAACCCCTCCAAGGCCAAAGCAGAGGCCAGGAAGTCCCCCTCACCTTTGTAATAGTCCTCATCCTCAATGTACCGGGAAAGGCCGAAGTCCCCCAGCTTCACACACTCGGGGGAGGCCACCAGGATGTTCCGGACAGCAATGTCCCTAGAAGAGGGGCGCCAAGATCAGGGTGAGGCCCTGCCAACCCCCATGGGGGCAGGGACACTTCAGAGAGACAGACAGACAGATGGACAGAGAGACAAACAGTGCGGCCCAGGAACTCAGCCTCCAGAGCAGAATCGGGCAGCTCCTGCAGGTCACTGCCCCCACCGAGTGGTCTTGCTGCAGCACAGCTCAGGTGGGAACCCAGCTGGCCCCTATGCACCCCAACACACGCAGGTGCACGGCCATCTCCTTCCCTCTCACTGCCGGGCTCTGTCTCCATCACCCTTCTCACACATCTCCAGCTCGAAGCCTGGCTCCGGTCCCTGAGATCTGCTACCTTCTGCTTCTGTGTTGTTGCCTACACTGTCCCCGCTGCCAGGGAGGCTGTCACCTGCTGATTCTTCAAGGATAAACTCCAACCACTTCCCTGGATACAGTTATTCTCTCTCATCTGAATTTCCATAGGACTGGTTAGGCATTTGGTATAGCAGGAGCGGCAGCGGCAGCAGAACAGATAACTCTGATGGGGAACTGAGGATACCAGGGTCGCACGAGGGCTTCACATACCCTGAGTCGTAACACAGAGATCCTCAGACCTCCAGGTGTAGGGGAGGAGACCGGGCCCAGACAGCTGAAAGAACTCACCCAGCAGGTCACTGGTGGAAGAGGGTGTCGCCCAGGTAGGTTACTCCAGGGCTGAGCTCTCGCTCCTCCCAGGAGACACTCTGCTGACTCAGTTTACCCTGTGTTCTTGCCATCACTCCCAACCCCAAACTAGTTTGCCTGCTTGCTTCTCACAGGAAGGCTCCACTCCCTAACGTTTGTTTTTATAGTTGAGAGGATGACTTAAAAGCATGGCAACTTCAAATGAACAAACAGAATAAACAAATCTCTCATCCCACCACCTTTGTCCCAACAACTGATGCCTCCAGTGTGACCCTCATGCTAGAAGGTAAGTTTCACAAGGAAAAAGATTTTTGTTTCTTCGTCACAACTTTGTCCCAGAGCCTAGGTCAGTGCCTGGCACTGAGATGTGTTCCACAGTATTTGTTGGATGGATGGAAGGAAGGATGGATGATGAATAAGTGAATGGATGGATGAATGAATGCAGGGTTTTATCCCCTGATGTAGCTTTGTACAGAATCAGACACAAGGCCATATAGCCAACGTCAACGGCGAGTAATGGCCAACCACTGACTCCCCTGGGGGTCAGGTTCTCATGGCAAGGAATGAGCACAAAACCAGGTAGGGCAGGGGCCAACTCCACAGCTACAGGGAGGTTTGGACTCAGCAGCCCAGGGGATGAGGGTGGTGTCCAGGCCAGGACTCTGGGATCTTCCTGGCCCAGCTCCAGCCCAGTCCCTTCTTCCTGGACCACGTGCCACCAAGCCGGTGAGCTGGAGGTGACTGAGCTCTGAGCAAGGTTGGGGGTGATTTCCTGGCACTCACAGGGGGGTGCTGGAAGGTCTTGAGCTCTAGACAGACACCTCAGACTTCAGAGTTACTCCTAACAAGCCCGTGAGGTACATACAGTGCCTGCAACTTTACAGATGAGGACACAGGGTCAGAAAGTTGCTCAAGTGCTCAACGTTGCCGGGACAGGCAGGGCCAATGCTGGAATCCCAACACTGCTCTGTCACATCCAAGCCCTGCTTCTACCCGGATGCCTTGAGGATCTGGTGAAGGCCTGGCTTCCACGCTGCCGGGCGCCCCTCCACCCTACCTGTGCACACAGTTGATGCTCTCCAGGTAGGCCATGGCTTTGCATATCTGCAGCGAGTACAGCACAAGGGTGAGCACCTTCAGGGAGTTCTTGTTCCGCTCCAGGTAGTGGCCCAGCTGCGGGAAGGGGGAGGTGCCATCAAGACCCCTGCTTGGTCCCAGCATGGAGCCAGGAGGCTGGGTGCTCGCAGCCCACAACCCTTCCCTGGAGGTGACGGGAAGCAAACCCAAAGCCAGCGAAATGTTCCAGCAATTTCCTTGACAAATAGAGCCTCTGTCTTGCTTCAGCTGAATACAGAAGACAGGAAGCTGGGAGGAGGGGGCTGTGCTCTGAGTGCCCCTCACCCCCGCCCCACTGCAGCCAGTTGTCACCACAGGGTCCCTCTTCTGCCACCTCCAGCTCACCTCCCCATAGGGATACAATTCCATGATGATCCAGGTGGGCTCCTCTTCAATGATGCCGATCAGCTTCACGATGTGTGGGTGGTCCAGGTTCTTCATGATCACTGCAGTGGCAGGTGGGGGGGGTTAGCAGGGATGGGGGGCAGGCAAGAGGGACAGGCGGAGCGGCTCAAAGGTCTAATTCAGCAAAGGCCTCTGTTCTTCCAGCTGGGGGAATGGGAGACCTCCTCCAATGTGGGTCCCTGCACTGTTCCCCGCTCCCTTCCCGGGCCCAAGCCCCTCCCATCTTGGAGGCCTGGTTGGTCCGAGGGGTCCCTACCTGCCTCACTCATAAACTTCTCCTTGTTGTCCAGAGTGCAGTCTTTCTTGCAGGTCTTGACGGCTACGTTGATATTCTCCCCTTTCTGCAACAACAGTGTGTTTAGAACCCCTTGGTCCAGCCCAGCGCTCAGCAGTGTTCCCTGCCGGCCTCCCCATGGCCTCCTGCAGACATCCCCGCCAGCTCAGGCCCCTTTCTCCCATGTCTCTCTTCTTCTCTTTTCCTCTCCTCTCCTTCCCTGCTCCCCTTCTTCTTGATCAGGGTCTGTTAGAAGTGAAAAAGGCTTTAGTGGTCAAATGACTCAAGCCCCTCGCCATCCAGCTGAGGACACTGAGATTGAGGGGCTGTGTGACCTGCCCAAAGCCAGGGCCACCTGCAGGTCATTATCATGTGTGGGGGCTGGGCCTTTCTGTCTCTCATTATCATTAGATTTTACATGCTTGCTGCCTCTTTCTTTGGGCTTGGCCTTTCCCCTGGGCCTGCTAGCAGCGTGACCACAGCTGTCAGCCTTGCCCTGCCCCGTCAGTGGCCTTGACAGTAACTCTAGATCCTGCCTCGCCTTTTCTCAGAACTGTCTTTATCCCGCTGACTGCTTTGTATTCTCCTACCAAGAATCGGTGATCCTTCTCCAGGTTCTGCCTGTATCTCCATCCCTGGTATTTTGCTACCCTTCTTGGAAATGACTCTTGTCTCCATTATTCTCTGAGTACTTAATAAATACCACCACTCCCTGTGGACAAGGGGCCCTAAGGGCTCCAAGTGCATGAAGGCTGCACCAACTCCAACCTGCTCAGATTCGAGCTCTGGCTCACCCTACAGACACGTGGAAGAGGACTGTCAGGGAAGAGCCTGGAACTCACATGATTCGTGTAGACACCTTCATAGACCTCCCCAAAAAAGCCTTCCCCAAGAATACGATTCAGGACGACATCTTCACGGACAATGCCATACTGTGGACCTGCACAGACGAAGAAAACAGTCGCAGAGCACAGAGACCAGTGGCATCCGCCGGGGAACCCGAGTGTCTGCAGGCTGTAAAGCCAGGCGTCACCAAACCAGCACCACCTCAGCCAAGATCCAGGGGCTGGGCTGGGGAAACGGGGTCTAGAATGTTCCATCATCTCAGACCCAGGAAGGAGCCATCATCCTGCTCCCTCTGAAGGCTGGATCCCAGGTCTGAGTTACTAGAATCCCTACACAGCTCCATGGGCACACAAAAGATCAATCAGTATAGGGAGAAAAAAAATCATTTCAGCTTTCAAATCCAAGGCATCTCAGGTTTGCCACCATCTAAGCCTCACATGAAGGGAGGAGAGAGGAGGAAAAGAACGTTCCCTGTGGTGATGTCACAGGGCCCTGACTGCAATCGCTGTCGGGGAGGGGGTCGAGAACCTACCTCCAGTCCTTCGCAGGGTTTCATCGGGAATCTCTGCATAGATGTCTGACTCTGGAATGGCAGAAAGAGGTCAAACCATCAACAAGACGCTCTCAGTGAGCACCGCCAGGAATCAGGTGTGGGACTCCCTGCTGGAGGCCAGTGGAGCCCAAGGGGGCAGGAGGAGAAGCCAGGCATGTCCTATCTCCCCATTCCAGATTTCAGAGTGGCCACGGAGACCAGGGCACCTCGGCTTAAGCCCCTGCTCTGTGCTGCCTGAATTGCATTATTTAGGGCAAGTTGGTTCATCTCCCTCAATCTCAGTTTCCCTTTCTGTGAAATGCATCCTGGGGGATGCTATAAAAATTGAATCAAATAATACCTGTTACATGTTTAATACCATTAGGGACTGGATATTTGTGTACCTCCCAGATTCCTCTGTTGAAGCCCTAACTCCCAAGGTGATGGGTGGAATTAGGAGATGCAGTCTTTGGGAGGTGATACGGTCATAAGGGTGGAGCCCCCATGATGGGATCTGTGCCCTTATAAGCAGAAGAAGAGTCCAGTGCTCTCTCTCCATCACTGGAGCCCACAGTCAAAGGACAGCTATCTGCAAATGAGGACGAAAGCGCTCACTGGATGCAGACTCTGCCAGCACCTTGATCTTGGACTTGCAGCCTCTAGACCTGTCAGCAATAAAGTCTTCTGGTTTTAATCCACCCTGTCTATGGTATTTGGTTATGGTAGCCCAAGCTGCCTAAGATAAACACAGTGGCGCGTACTAACTACTCAGTACACAGGAGCTGTTACAATTCACGATATTTTAAAGCCATCATTGAGAAGCTATTGGGGAGAGCTGTTTTTCTGTAACTTGGGGGACACCCTTGACAATATCATGAGACCAAGCAGTGGGGAGCAAGCAGATGGGAGGCAACTGGAGCGGGCCGAGGACAAGGCGGGCAGCTCACCTATGCTGCAGCTCTCTGAGAGGTGGGACCGGCGGGCTTCCAGGTTTCTGTAGGAGGTGAGAAGGCAGAAGCCAGGTGAGCTCCGAGCCCTGCAATGCACCCCTGGGCAGCCTCTGCCTGCCCTCTCCTCCCACCCCCTGTGGAGAAGCAGTCTGTTCAGATCAGCAAGGACCTGGGAGCACAGCCCAGGCTGCCTGGGACTGGAGCTGGGGGACAGCAATGACCCCCCAGAATAACACCGGGTGGCATGAAGGCATAGGAATATTCCTGCAGGTATTTACTAGGAGGAAAAGATAATCTTTTTTCAGGGTTCTCCTGGGCCCGAAAGCCAGAAACTATGGAGGTAGGGATTCCCAGTTTGTTCTTCTTCCTCTCTGCAGCACTGGCTGAGCCCAGGGCCCTGTCTTCTGCACCCCACCGTACTCACAGCATGGGGATCTGGGGCAGGCTGTTCCGCTTCTCGCCATCTAGGAAGAGAGGAGGATGGAGGACGTTGGAACTGGGGACACAGGGGCGTGGGTGGGTGACTGACCTCCTCAGTATCCCTACAAGGGACTCTCCTTCCACCCCACCCCCTAATTCCATTCTCTCCTAGCCTGGGAGCTGGGGAGGCCTTGGGCCAGAACTGAAATCCTCTTTGGAGGCTGCCTTGGGCCAGATTTCACGTGCTCCAGCAGGGACCCCTACTTCCTGAATCTGACCCCAAGATGGAGACACGCACAGGTGGGACCAGCCTTGTTCTAGCAATGGCTTTGAGCCTGCTGAGGCTAACATGCCTCTCCTCCAGAAGCTGCCTCTATGTGGACCTTGACTAGCAGGGCTGCAGGTAGCAGACTGGCCAGGGCTTACAGCCCAAGATGGGCCCACTGGAAGCTTCCTGCAGGCTGTCAGGAAAGCCTCCTCATTCACTTATCTGTCAGTGGCTTAGCTTCTGCCCCTCTACCTCTTGGGACTCGGCTGTGCTGCCATCCATGGTCTAGTCACTTTATGTTTAAATGAAACCCACCTTTCCTAGGGTGGATAATGAGAGAGCCTTGGTGCTCCCCCTGCAGCCGGCAGTAGCCGTCGATGAGGTCAGCCATGTTCTCAGCCTCTGCCAGGGACAAGGTTTTGATGGACAAGGCCTGCAGAGCAGAGATTTGCCAAGGTTGAAACCCCAGAGCCCTGGCTAGAGACCACCCCCAGGGCTTGAGAAGAGACAGCAGGACCCTGCTACAACCCTTGCCTGGATGCCATTGCTGTCTGGACCTCTCCTCTGGGGCCCTGCCCTGGAGTCCAGGCTGACTCTATCACCTCTGTCACCTGTTTGTCCACGTTCTCCAAAGGCCAGTCCCCGGCCTCACTCATTTTAGCCTCTGAGTATAGCATGATGCCTGGTAGATGCTCAATAAATAGAAGCAAAAACAGAAAATGGAAGAGGGGATGGGCACAGTGGCTCACGCCTCTAAACTCAGCACTTTGGGAGGCTGAGGTAGGCGGATCACTTGAAGTCAGGAGTTTGCGACCAGCCTGGCCAACATGGCGAAGCCCTGTCTCTACTAAAAGTACAAAAATCAGTTGGGCCTTGTGGCAGGCACCTGTAATCCCAGCTACTCAGGACACTGAGGCAGGAGAATCGCTTGAACTCAGGAGGCAGAGGTTACAGTGAGCCAAGATTGTGTCACTGCACTCCAGCCTGGGTGACAGAGTGAGACTTTGTCTCAAAAAAAGAAAGAAAGAAAAGAAAAGAAAAAAAAAAACCAAAAGAAAAGGAAGGCAGAGGCAATGGGGCAGGGACACAGATGGGCGAAAGGAGAGAGATGAATGCCCTGCAGCCTGTTTTACTGCCAAACAAAACGAAACAAAACAAAACAACAACAACAAAAAAAAACACACCAAACCATGTTTTTGACTTCTGCATCATTGTTCTCTTGGTCAAACTTAGGCCTGTGATTTATACCCGATTTCTGGTCACCTTGAACATCCACCACCTGAAAACCTTCCCAGTTTCTTTCTTGACATTACAAAAGTTGTTTCCCAAATTTTCTTATAATTGATCACCATCCTGGTACCTTTTGTCCAAGAACTTGGTGCAGTTTTCTTAATACGACCCCCACAGCCAGGAAGCTCCTGGATTCCCACGTGCCAAGGACTTTTGGCCTGATCAGCAGCTCCCAACCTGCTGTGAGAACCCCTGCAGAGCTGCCAAGTACCCAGAGACACTCACCTGGGGGGCACCTTCAATGCCCAGCTGCAGCACTGCCTGGCCATCTTCCAGCGGGAGGCACCTGATGGACTTAATCTGCTTGAACTCGGCCAGGCAGGTGGGCTGTGGGAAAAGAAGGGGGAGCTGCAGACCACCCCACTACTAGGATTGGGCTGTGCAGATTGGTCAGTATGGGGGAGTTGGGGTGAGGAAGAACTGGGAGTTTCTCTGGGAGATGAAGAGAGAATCAAAGTCTATTAAGCCTAGAAGGATCTTCTAGATCAGGGGTGCAATCTTTTGGCTTCCCTGGGCCACGCTGGAAGAAGAAGAATTGTCTTGGGCCACACATAAAATATACTAACACTAACAATAGCTGATGAGCTTAAAAAAATTGCACAAGAAAATCTCATCATGTTTTAAGAAAGTTTACAAATTGGTGTTGGGCTGTATTCAAAGCTGTCTTGGGACCACCAGCTTCACCTAGACCAAGCCCCTCCCATGCCAAGGAGAAAATGAGGTCTAGAGAAAGCCAAGACTTGCTCAAGGTCATATGTCAAGCTGGTGGTGGAGCCATAACTGGACCCAGGTGCCCTGACTTCCAAGGGTATCATGTCCCATACTATCACTGAAAGAGTAACACTGCTGAGCTCAGAGAGCGATCATGGCGGCCTTTTCTCCCCCTCCTGCCACCTCTGTGCAGATGATAGTCACGCGGATGTAAAGAGCCATCTGCCCCACGCTGCCATCTCTAAATGCTCTCCACTGCTGCTCACACCAGGGCATGGCTTTAGGAGGACTCTGCTCTCAGCAATGGGGGCAAGAAGACCCAAAGTGGCAGACAGTGGGGAGGCAGCAGAGAGGGGAAGATCTGCCCGCCTGGAGCTGGGTGGGGCTGCCCGCGGTCTCTCTACCTTTGCATCCTGACTGGTCAGCTGGCGGATGCCTTTAGGGCCAATAACCAGGTCCACAGTAATGTTCCATCCTTGCTGGAATAAAAGGAGAGTGGACTGTTGTCCCAGAGCTGCCCTGCCCATTCTTCAGAAACTTAAAGAAAAGCTCCCTAAGCTAGACACAGGCCACTGTCTCGTGGGTCTCCAGCTCCTCCCCCCAAACCCTGGCCATACCGATGTTCCCCTCCTGACATCTTTCCTGTCCTGCCTGTCCCCCACAGCTGGAGGCCAACATTTCAGCGCCTACTTCAGGCAAGGTGATGCCCGTGACTTCTACGTCGGCAGGTTAGCGAGGTCCCGCTTCCTGAGAATCTGCAGCCATTGCAGCCTCTCCCTGCCCCCCTCCTGGCCCCCTTTCCTGAGAGGCCTGGAATCCGGGCCAGGGAGAGGATCAAGAGAGCCCGCCATTACAATGAGTTCACAGCGGTAGGTCTCCTGGTCGATGTTGGCGAAGCCCGCGAGGGTGTTGAAGAACTTCATGACGCACTCCTCCTCCCGGAGCGAGGCGTACTGCTGGAAGGTCTGCTGGATCATCTTCCGGAACTGTCTGGGCTGGGGGAGGGAAGGGGAAGTGTGAGGGAGTCCCGCTTCTCCCAGTTCTCACTCTGCCCCTTAGGGCCTCGCCTAGAGACTGCCCACTGCTCGAAAATGGTCCCCAGGGCTTTTGCCCCAAGAGCGGCTGTGATCTATGATCTAAAACACATACCCATTATCTCAAGAGAGACTCCCCATAACCCTATGAGTGAGGTGGAGGGGGCAGGGGGTAGCAGCTTCCCAGCGCTCAGGCCACAGAGCTGATAAGGCCCCGATGCAGAGTGGGAGCCCAGGCATGTCACAGCTGGATCCCACCCAGAGAGGACCCCTGGGTGCATTTAGTGGTCCTGTGTCCAAATGCCCAAGGCTGCACAGATGCCCTGGCTTCTCTGAGTATCTGCAGCCTCACCCTTCCATTCTAGTCTTGGGAATCAGCACAAAGAGGTCCTCACCCATTGGTTTTCTCACCTTTAAGTTCTCCTGCATCTGCTTCGGGAAAAACAAGTCCAGCCCCACTTCCTTTCTGCAAGAAGGTAGAAAAAGGCAGCATGTGACTCCCCCTCACCCCACCCCAGGACTGTGGGCCAACCAGGAAGAGATGAGAAGGCTTTGGGACCTGGAGATGGGCCCTGTGTGGCTCTGGTCTGGGGAGGGGTGGAGGAGAGGGTGAGGAGGAAAAGAACGCAAGGAGAGACAGGAAGGGAGGGGAGGCGGGTGATCCCAGAACTTACTCTAGGAGCTCGAAGTTGGACTTCTTGTCAAGTGCATTGTGGGGCATATCCTTGAAGAACCGCCTGGAGAAAGAGGGGGTGCAGAGGGGGCTGAAGGCTGGAGAATGAGGCAGTCAGACCCAGGGCACCTCATGCCACTAGAAGCCCCTTTCCCCTGCCGTATGTGGGGGTCCCCAGGAGAAAGAAAGTTAGGAGAGTCATAAAATGTGGTATTTTGACCTATGAGGAAAAGCAAACCCTACAAATTTCATTTCTAGAAAAGACTCCAGCCTCGCATCCTAGGAAACCCATTCTAGGAATGGGCAGATACTAGGCTGACTAGGCTGAGGAGGAAGATGGTGGCTCCATCTGTGGCCTCCAAGAACAAAGACCCAAGGTAGCCTGTGCTTGAATGATCAGCCTAGGAACACTGACCTCCACCTGCAGGTCCTGGGAGGCTCTTGTGATTTCCTTTTCACTTATTTGCTGTCTCTTAGATACTATATGTGTGTGTGTTTGTGTGTTCATTTAGATACTTGTTAAATGTAGTACTGTACATATAAAAACTTTAGCACTTATAGAAGAAAATAAAATTATTTATAGTTGTACCATTATTAACCATATTAACATATATTAATATTTTACTCATATTATTTAAGTCTCATTTCCTCTAAAAATGTATGCTTTGATAAATATTTTTATGCAACTGTGGCTTAAGCTGAGACCAAATAGCTAATGTCCTCACAGGTGCCAGCCTCCCTTCCCTGTCTGTGTCACTGTGTCTAGTAATTTCATTGACTGCTGCAGACATTATTCTTCTCCTGATCGTGTATTACAGTCATTCAGTATTCCTTTAATTCAGGGATCCTTATAAATATCTGGGAAAAGTTTTGTGCAACTAATTATATAAGCAGAGTGAGGGAAGTAACTTACGATTCAAAAGCAATGACTTTCAGATAGTTCACTGTATTTAGAAAATAGGAATGTTAGATCCTTACCACATACTCTGTCTAGAATATTTATTCTTATGCATTAAAAGATAGAGGTAAGTTGAAAAAAAAAACTGCTTTCAAAACAGAAAAAAAAATCTAGAAAAATATTTCCAAGTTATGGGATCAAGAAGATGCTCAAGGCTGGGCGCAGTGGCTCATGCCTGTAATCCCAGCACTTTGAGAGGTCAAGGTGGGCAGATCACCTGAGGTCAGGAGTTCGAGACCAGCCTGGCTAATATGCTGAAACTCCATCTCTAATAATATTACAAAAAATTAGCCGGGCGTGGTGACGGGTGCCTGTAATCCCAGCTACTGGGAAGGTTGAGGTAGGAGAATTGCTTGAACCAAGGAGGCAGAGGTTGCAGTGAGCCAAAATCGCACCACTGCACCCCAGCCTGGGTGATGAGTGAAACTCCATCTCAAAACAATAAAAAGGAAGACCCTCAAGGCATGAATTCATAGAGGAAATACCCAATAAAAATGTAAAACATAAAATGCTATATCCTTAACCATTTTTAATAAATGGTGTCTTTGAATACACTGCCAAACAAAAGAAGTAGTTACCTCTTACCAAATATGGTCTCAGTTTTACACTCTGTGCCCCAGCCTGAAACAATGTGCCATGTCTGGAGATAGTTTTGGTTATTGCATCCTAGTTGGAGTAGGGGGTTGGTGGTGCTACCAGCATCAAGTAAGTAGAGACCAGGGATACTGCTAAACATCCTTCAATGCACAGGAAGCCCACCCCCAACCCCTGCTAACAAAAAAATATCCAGCCCCAAATGTCACTAGCAGTGAGGCTAGAAAACCCTGGGAATCTGATCCAAGAAGAGAACTTAGAAAACTAACGAGACCGGCTCTTCCCTACCCTTACTTTTCTCTACTGGGTGTCTGACAGAGCAAGGTAAGCAATGGTGCCTGAGATGGGATGTGTCTGCTGACTAAGGGCAGATGTGCAGAACTGGGAACCAGAAGACTGGGAGATAGGGATGACACTCAGGTATAGCAAAGGTCCTCAACCCCCGGGCCATGGACCAGTACTGGTCTGTGGCCTGTCAGGAAGCAGGCTGCACCGCAGGATGTGAGCAGTGGGTGAGTGACCGAAGTTTCATCTGTATTTACAGCTGTCCCCCATCACTTGCTATATTGCCTGAGCTCCATCTCCCGTCAGATCAGTGGTGGCATTAGATTCTCATGGGAGTGTGAACCCTACTGTGAACCGTGTATGCAAGGGATCTAGGTTTCACCTTCCTTATGAGAATCTAATGCCTGATGACCTGTCACTGTCTCCTGTCACATCCAGATGGACCGTCTAGTTGCAGGAAAACAAGCTAAGGGCTCCCACTGATTCCACATCATGGTGAGTTGTACATTTATTTTATTATATATTATAATGTAATGATAATAGAAATAAAGTACACAATAAAAGTAATGCTCTTGAATCATCCTGAAACCATCCCCACTCCAAGGAAAAATTGTCTTCCATGAAACTGGTCCCTGGTGCCAAACAGGCTGGGGGCCACTGAGGTATAGGACATGAGAATTCTACCCAGGATTCTCCCCTGGATGGAAGCTCTGCCTCCTCTTCCTCCTCCCACCTGAAGAGTGCCTGCAGTTAAGATCCCAAAGTTCCATACGATTGACCATGGCAGCTTTAGAAAACGTTTCAAGCCAGTGTTACCTGCTCAACCTCCACATTCATAAGAAACCTCAGGTTGACTATAGGTATCTTGGTCATCTGCAGTGCCCCTGAGTTGAGTGAGCCATAAAATATACTCCTAGGTAACTGAACACATTGACTTGCTGTACAGAACTACTGAATTCTAATAGAATAAATGTTGGCAAACATCCACTGAGGAAGAGGATTTCTGTTTTTTCAGAGTCATCCATTCATTCAACTATGTATTGAGTCCTTATGTGTCAGGCTAAGGCAGCACTGATTCTGACTCTAAGGATTTGACAGAATTTCACAATCTGGTGCATGGGGACATGTCATTGCCTCCCAGAGCTGGGTGGAAGGTGGTTTTGCAAAGGAGGCTGGACGGGGTTAGGATAGTACAGAAAAGCCTTCGAGATGAAGAGATCCTTAGCCTGGCTTGGTGAGGAGAGCAGATGGTCACACTGCTTGCAACTGACACCTCATAGGCTCACGCTGAGGTTTCCTATGTATGCAGAGGACAAGCAGGTAACACAGGCTCAGTACATTTTCTAAAGCTGCCAGAAGATAGAAGAGTTTACTAGGCTGAAAAGGGAAGTGAGAAGAGTGTGCCAGGCAGGGGGGATGCATTGCCCACCCATGGGGTGAGATCTGCTTCCCAGCCACAAAGGAGAGTGGTCTCCTAAAGCCACTCCAGCCTTAGGATCTGTTGCTGAGTGAATAAATGAACTATGAGACTTGCGAAGAAAGAATTTGGAAGACTGGGATACTTAAATATTAAATCTTTAGAAACAGGGTTAGCTAAATGAAAAGGTAAACAAATTTTGAAATTAACACTGAGCAATTAAAGTGCTTAAAAATAACAGCATTTTAGCATGATCAAGGAGATAGTGAATGGAAAAATGTTTTATTAGGATAAAGGAAGCTCAGCTAGCACATCGAGATCATCCCAATCTCCTGGACCCAGCTTCCTTAACCCACTCCCCGTGTCCCGGATGGCCCTTCTCTCAGGCATCGAAGATCATTTACATGGTTACCATGAACAGAAGTGTCCAATCACTCAGATGTGCCACAATCTGTGTGTTTCTAATATTTGGAGCAACTGAACATCTTGGGAACGTCTGGGAGAACTAGTAACCAACACTCAGCGGAGACACTGCTCTCCCCAGCAAGTTAGCTTCCCAATCATCTCAGCTGCTCTCCAGGGGCAGCCATGTCTCCCAAATCTGCCCCAACCGCAGTCACTGAGCAAGGCTGCGCCTACCTGGAGCACCCTCTAGTGCCTGGCTGGTCCCCTCGGGCCAAGCCTGCAATTTTGCGTAGCTAACACCAGGTGGACCAAAGTGGTGTCTATAATCAGATACAGTCCTATGACTGATACCCAGGTAAGGGCAGCAGAAAATAAGGAAACAAGTAAACCAACTAAACAGCTGAATCCAGTCAGTTACTTTTTTCTTCTAAACATCAACAGAAATTAACTACAAGCCAAGATGCATTTTGAAGAAAAGTAAGCTGTGTGTTCTTTCTCTACTACTTATTATCAGTTACTACTTAACTAATCTGGGGTTACACATTCACTCTGTTTTGTGTGTGTGTGTGTGTGTGTGTGCGCGCACATCCGTGCTCTGCTGGGGGTGGGCAATGGTCCTAGGTGTCTCAGGTTAAGGGGGAGAAGTTATTTGGTTTCTCAAACTGGGCAGATATTGATTTGTAGCATAGGGGCATGAATTTCAGACTTTTATTTAGAGGTACTATTTAGAGGAAACATTTGACATTTACAAAGCATCTCCAATAAATGAATAAAATTAACTAGGTATCGTTTCAACTATATGACATTCTGGAAAAGGCAAAACTATGGCAACAATAAAATGATCAATGGTTGCCAGGGTTAGAGGGAAGGAGGGATGGATAGGTGGAGTATGGAGAATTTTTAGGGCGGTGAAACTACTCTGTGCAATACTATAATGGTGGATCTAAGTAATCATACATTTAGCCAAACTCACAGAACATACAACAACAAGAGCGAACCCTAATGTAAATTACAGGTTTTAGGTAATAACGATGTGTCAATGTAAGTTTATCAATTGTAACAAAAGCACCACTTTGGTGGGGAATGTAGGTAGTGGGAAGGCTGTGCGTGCGTGGGGAAGGGGGTGCACAGGAACTCTGTACCTTCTGCTCAATTTTGCTGTGAACCTAAAACTTCTCTAAAAAATAAAGTCTATTCAAAATAAACAAAAGAAGGGTAAAGAAAAAATTAAGTAAAATATAATAAATAATTATTGAATATTTTGATCCCTGCCATTGTTCTAAGTACTTTAAATACATTAACTCATTTATTCTTTTTAACAACCCCGCAAGGTTATGTTATATTGTATAGTAACATAACATACATATTATACAGTAGCAAATATGTTATACATACATGCTGTATAGTAACATATATGCTACATAGTAACATAACATATTGTTATATGTTGTATAGCATGACAAA
Source organism: Alouatta palliata (assembly GCA_004027835.1). Lineage (NCBI taxonomy): Eukaryota > Metazoa > Chordata > Mammalia > Primates > Atelidae > Alouatta > Alouatta palliata. Next base: position 142,568 of record PVKV010000643.1, on the reverse strand, counting down.
TGTTATATAGTAACATAATGTTACTATTATCATTCCTATTTTACAAATGAAGGAATCCAGGCAGAGAGAGATTAATTGACTTGCCCAGAGGAACAGAGGAAACTGAGGACTCCGCTGAAGAGTCATTTCACATATCTCATGTCTCAGGCATACATCATACATCTTTTTTAAGATAGGAAATAATACAGAATTTTTTCCTGGAGATGTCATATATCTATAGGCAGGTGACATATCAATGATGTTAATAGTACATGGATTATTGCTCGTGATTTGTAGGTAGCCCCACACTCTGGGACATTTTCAGACCAGAGCCACAGCCCTAGAAAATTCTGCCCTATGCTCTGATTTTCCAAAATGTGTCCAAGTCTCTCTTGGTGAGAAATAGTTGTAACTTGACTTTAAAATAGCTCCTCATAACAAATAATTGCATTCAGCTTTAAAAATTATCAGACCTGCAGATCTTCTATTAGGTTCATAAAGTAGGTGTTCTCCATATCCTCTCCCTAGTATCATATGCCCTGCACTTCAATGGTCAACCAGTAAGAACAGGAACATCTGACTCTGTTCCTCACACTCAGGAGACGGGAAACAATATGTCTCTTGCACAAAACAAGTGTGGCTTTTAGAATCATCCTGCGTTGGTTAGATAGCAGATATCTGCAGTCACACTCATGGCAATACTACTTACAGGAGTCACGCTGGATGCCTCGCCCTGTTCTCCAATATATTAGTGCAGTGCCTGGCACCTAGGCCACCAGCAATAATAGTTTGGGGGTGATTGGAGGATATAATAAAACAAAATAGAATGTTAATGGGTCTTTGTGGTGCTGTTTTACAGCTAAGTGATGACTGCTTGACAGGTGACAAGTGATGGGTGTGTCAAAGTGATACTAGCGTCCTGGGTATGAGATCCACAAATAAAAAGGTAAAGATAAGCGTTTTCAACTTGCCTAATTTTAGAGGGGAAGATGAAACTGTATAGGATGTAATGCAGCTCATAGGAGCTGAGCGGTCTGAGAAGGCATAAAAGGCACAGATAATAAAATAAACTTCATAGACTGCCCCTGGTCTGCCAGCACTGAGCTCCCAAGATTATTACTAATGGCAGCGGGCTGGGATGCCTTCTAAGCAGCTGCAGGGACTGCAGGCCTCCTCTGTACAGAAGACTCGAATGCTCCCTTGCTCGTTGAGACAAAGTCACCAAATATGAAGCCCTCAAAGCTGCTCTTGACCTACTCTGTCAGTAATGCCAACAGCCTCAGATGCTGAAATCAAAGCAGAACCTTCCCCTTCCCATCCCACTGCCCCCACTGGGGTACCCCTCAGCATTCTCTCTGAGATTCATGATGGGGCCAGAATTCCCCAGGGCCCCCACTCTGTAGAAGTGGCAGCAGAGTTCTACTCTCTATTAACCACGAGGTCACAGATAAGGCTCCGGAAATGCAGTTCCAGAAAACAGGAAGTAATCCTTGGCTAACGATTTCCCTGGCAGTCATCCTGAAAGTCCTCCCCTCAACCCATATAACTAATGGTATTCAAGTCACCTGGGGTGGGGGAGGTCAAAAATGCTTAGGATAAGGTTCCACTCAGGTCTGCCAGATCAAATCTCCCAAGGGTAGGGGCAGGACACTTCTAGTTTATTAAGCTCCCAGGTGATTATGATTTGTAAGCAGATGTTGAAATCACTGCTCTAAGACAGAGAAGGGTAGAGAGAAGCAGAGGAGAGGGTAGAATGGTAGGGCATGGTGAAACCCAAAGCCGTTGCACTGGTCATGACAGGGCTAGAGCACAGGTTAGCCTCATCACCCTCCTCAGTCCCAAATGGCAATGACCCCATGGCAGCCAAGAATAAGGCCTAATTTTTTAGACTGTCATTCTAATTACGTCATTCTAATGATACCAATGGACTGTCATTGGACCAATGGTGTCTCCCAACATCAGCCCCAACTTACCGCTTCAAGCTCACAATTCTCCAGTCTATGCTTTACCTTCTGCTGATCCCTGGGCCTAGAGTGTATCTCCCCTGACCCCTGTTCTCTGCTGATTGAAACCTTTCTCCTCCTTCCAGGAGCAGTTCAGATACCCTCTTGCTGATGCCCTCGGACAGGATGAATGACTCCTACATGGAGATCGGTGCCATCTGCATTCCGCCTCGTATTATGATTAATTGTATACACATCTGTCACCTCCCGAATATGGAAGTGTGAGAGTCTCTCTGGATGATGTACTGATTCCACACATATTGATCAACTGCCTACTGGAAGTGAGGATACAGCAATGGGCAACACAGATGGACATCTTTAGGTTCAAATGTCCCCCAGATCCTAGCCTAGTGCTCAAGAAACCTCTGCTGAATGGCTCGAACAGCAGCAGAGGTGATTGACAGATGGAAAGAGCCAGCAGCCTGCAGGCAAGAGCAGTGGCAGCAAAGGAAGCCAGGAGAGAGCATCTAGGGAGGGGCTGGCCCTCCCACCCCTGCCATCCTGAGGACCAGACACCCAGCCCCTCAGAGCCTCACCCGCTGCTGGTCACCACCTTTCCCCTTCCTGACTCTCACACACTCATCACTGTTTTCCATCCTGGACACAGGGAAAAGCTGGGCCAGCCCAGAGCTCGGCCCAAAGCCCAGCACAGCACCCTCCCAGCAGAGGCCTCAAGGCCACATACCTGAGCTCCAGGCAGCCCAGCTGCAAGGCCATGCCCTCGCTGACCTTGCTGGCGTAGCGTTGCATGTAGTCATTCCGGAGCTGGTGGGGAGAAAGGCTGAGCATCAGACTTGCACCCTCACCCGCCCCCACACCGTTTCCCTGAGCAGAGGCCCTAGAAGATGAAGCGCCTGATTCTGCCTCCCTAAGCAACAGCTACCCACTCTACCACAAACAAACTTGGAGTAGGGAGCGGGAAGGGGTGCTTGTGCCTCCACAGGCAAGGCTGTGAGGAATCTGGGCTTTTATCTTTCCATTTCCCTAGGAGAGGATGGTTCATACTTGCCATTTAAGGTGCAATGGGAGCCTCGGGGCAGGAAGATGAAGTACTTCTACCTGTTGGTAAAAATAGAGCAGCGTGGTCCTGTCCTCCTTCAGGCTCTCCATGAAGTCTTCCGGCAAGTAGCGGATTTGGAGGTCATACCTACAACAGGACAGTCAAGGTCTGGTTGACACAGGGAAGCTGGAGGCTAAAGAAAAGACTGGGACCCTAAGGGCAGAAGCAACCTCACTGCAAAGGGAAGGGCTGCCCATGGGTCTCGTGGCCACCCATTCAGGGCTTTTCTCTTTCCCTCCTCTGTGGTTGGGCAAGGGACCATCAACAGGAAGGTGGCTGGCAGGTGATGTCAGAGCTGGTCCTGACTTTCCACCTTTCTCCCTTGTGGCAGCTGTTTCCCATAGGTTCACAGGCCAGCCCTCCATCCTCCCCACCCTTCTGTCTCTCTTTTCCTCTAGCACTGTCAGCACCCCATTTAGGGTTACTTTTAGGTGTCTGCTCTGGGATGGGGATAGTCTATGAGCCCACATTAGGTCTTAGAAAATACATGCATTCAATGCTCGAGGAAGACCAAGCCTAGAACGCCACTCAGATTTGCTAGAAGATTCTGAGGCAGGGGAGTGCTCTAAGGGAGGAACTCCCAGGGCCTCCCCACCCTTAATTCCTCTCCTCCCCACTTTCAGAGCCCAGGAGTCCACTCCTACCTCCACTCGGCTTCCACGTGCAGACACTCATACTTGTCCTGCACCTCACCCACCGTCATCTGCGGGTGCAGCCAGTGGGTCTCATCTGACTTCATGTGCTTCAGCCTCAGCCCATAGCACTCAGCCAGCTGGATGTTGGGCCCAATCCGCCCACTCAGCAGGATGGAGGTGATGATCTCCTGCAGAGAAGAGAAGGGCATGACTCAGGGGTGCCCTCCTCTGGGCTCCCACAGTTCCCACATGGACCTGAAAAGTGTGATTCTCTAGGGTAGGATTCTGTCTTTATGTTCGATTTGTCTCTGATTCTCTAGCACTTAGGGAATGATTTGTACACAATGGGCTCTACCTGATACATGAACAAATGGGTGAAATGAGACAGAGATGGAGGAAGTGAGAGAACAGAAGGGAGGAGAAAATGCAGAGAGGCAAAGAACACTGAAAATTTGCTTCTGCACGACATTATAACCTAACCAATCAATAATTATTGAACATCCACCATGTGAACAGCACCTTCTGAGTGGTTTGCAATTTAGCCAGCATCGCTGAGCTCCTGCACCAGGCACTGCTAGGGCCTTTGCAGACATGATTTCATTGACTCCACAACACAGGGAAGCAGGTGTTACCATCTCTGTGTGGCTGATGGAGTCACTAATACAGGTCACACAAGCCACGAAATTAAACCGGGATTTGGAATCCTGGGCCACTAGACTGATGATTTCTACTAGGACAAGCTGATTCATGGAGTGGTGGGGCTGGACAGGATAAGGACAAGATTCACTTGGAAGGATTAAGTGCCACAATCCCCACACAAGCAGGGTCACAAGAAATGAGTGCTGGCAAGAAACCAGGTGCCCTGTTGTTCCCGCCTTCTTGTTAACCAGAGGTTAATAGACTGCCTGCCTCCCAGCCTGATGCCACAGCTTCCTGGCCTACAGTCAGAGATGAATAACAGGTGGGCCCACCAGGCAGGTGCTTGGAAGTCCATCTGTAAGGTCCTGCCTAGTTCTGAAATCACTTTGGTGCCATTTTTTTTTCTTGAGATGGCATCTCACTCTGTCACCCATGCTGAAGTACAGTGGTGCTATCTCAGCTCACTGCAACCTCCGCCTCCCAGGTTCAAGCTATTCTCCCGCCTCGGCCTCCTGAGTAGCTGATACTACAGGCACATACCACCACGCTTGAATAATTTTTGTTTTTTTAATAGAGATGGAGTTTTATCATGTTGGCTAATCTTGAACTCCTGACCTCCACTGATCCGCCTGCCTTGGCCTCCCAAAATGCTGGGATTACAGGCGTGAGCCACCACACCCAGACTTTGGTGCTGCGTTAACTCAGGTTTCTCATGTAATTCCACAGAGTTGGTGAATTGAGCTCACTCCTGACAGAGCAGAGAGTACTCTGGGATATAAATTTAAAAACCTGAAGGCACTGACCTATCTCTGTTGGGTATGTCTGCCATGTGCATGCCACCAAGCCTAAATCAGCCTAAAGACTGAATAATGCATAACAGGTTGCTGTCAGACCAAAAAGGGCAGGGGGGGAATTGATTATTTAGATTTTGCATTTTTTTTTAACACGCCTCCTAAGACAGTTTCTAATTTAGTAAATCAACTATAATCAGTTTTTTAACTGGAATGAAAAGAAGGAGGCATACTATTTTTCTCAAAAGGAAATCGATTTCTTTCTCTCTCTGCTAGGAAAATATCATGCTAATACTTAGAAAATCCTGGTTTGAAGGAATGCCCAGTTATTTGCCTTCCAGGGCACCCATGTGTCTTGGGCCAGCTGCCTCTTGATAGCCCTTCTGGACTCAGGGAGTTGTGAAGCTAGAAGACCCTCAACCTGAAAAATCCCTTCCCTATTAGGAAAGAAAATGGCCGTCACAGAAGGTGATGACTGCTCTGTGAACTAGATGGGGAAACTGAGGCATGGAATATACTTGTGAGCAGTTGTAACTAACTAGTACAGGAATCCGAATTGAGGCCTTGGATGGGGAAGAAGACTGGGACCAGTGGCACTCCTACAGGGAGAGGTACATCTGGGTAGGGGAGGAGTTCAAGCCTGTGAAGGCAACCATTTTGTCATCCTCTCTACCCATTTCTCCTGTCCCTGACCTTCTGCCCTGCTCTGTCCACTGTCATCCTCTCATATTATCCAGAGCCCCCACGTTACTCCCAAGTCCTTCCTGGAGCCCCTACCTCTGGTGCTTTTAAACTTAGAGTCCTCTCCTGCTCCAGCTGAAACCTACTTGGCTAATATCTAATTTCTTCAGGGCTAGGACCTCTATGCTGTTTATTATCAAAAATCTGAAACATATACAAAGTAAACAGAAGAGTATAACAAACCCCCATGTACACATCACCCAGTCTCAACAAATTACCAACCTTCTGCCTTCTTGCTTCATCGATATCACCACCCACTCCCCAACTGTGACTCTTTTACAGTTCTTCTAATGTAAAATTCATATACATTAAAATGCATAAATTGTAGCTATACGATTTTGACACATGAATACAACTGTGTAACCCACATACCAATTAAGGTATAGAAGTTTCCAGATCCCCAGAAAACTCCCCCATATCCCTTCTCAGTCCACCCTCATGACCCACTCCCTCCCAGCTCTCCAGGCACTTACCTTACCTCCACCACTTTCAACTGGTTTTGCCTGTTCTAGAACTTCATATAAACGGAATCATTTAGCATACACTTTTTTGTGTCTGTCTTTTTTTACTCAGCATGTCTGAGATCCATCATGTTGTTGCATATATCAGTAATTATTTCCTATTTATTGATCAGTAATGTTCTATTTTGTAAAGGAATCACAATTTGTTGATTCAGTCCTTTGCTTCTGGATACATGGACTATTTCTACTTTTGAGCTATAGTGAATTAAACTATCATGAACCTTAATGTACAAGTATTTCTGTGACTATATGTTGTCATTACCTGCAGATAAATGCCTAGAAGAGGAATTACTGGATCAAAGATAGATGCATGTCTGACTACAACTGTCAGGATTATTCCATTTTATATTTCTCTTGTGACATGACACTTCCGTTACACCACATCTTCACTGACATTTGGTGTTGTCATTCTTTTTAATATTAGCCACCTCAGTGGGTGTGTAGTGTCTCATTGTGCTTTTAATTTGCATCTCTCTGATGACTAATGATACTGAACATGTTTTCATGTGTTTATAGGCCATTCATGTACCTTCCTGTGTAAATTGGTTGTTTTAAAAATTTTCCCACTTTTTCTGTTGTGTTTGCATTTGTAGGAGGGTTGTAGGAGACTTCTATACATTCTAGATAAAAGCATTTTATATGCTGTATTTTATGAATATTTTCTCCAGGTCTGTAGTGTGCCTATTCTGCATTGCCCAATTAAGGTCTTTCGATACAGTCTAACTTGTCAACATTTTCTTTCCTGATTAGTGCTTTCTGTATCCTAAGAAATCTTTGCCTGCCTCCAGGTCATGAAAATATTCTATGTTTTCTTTTATAAGCTTCATAGTTTTAACTTTTAGTTTTGTGATCTATCATGAATTAATTTTTGTATATGGTATTCATTTTCAAAAATACAGATCTATGGCTGTTCAGCATTCATTGTTGACTATTCTTTCCCAAATGAATTACTTCTGTCAAAAATCATTTGGCCATCTAGGTTTAGGTCTATTTCTGAACTCTCATTTCTTTTCTATTGATCTTTGTCTATACTGTACCAATATCAACCACACTGCCTGAATTACTATAGCTTTACATAAGATCTTGAAGCCAAATAGGGTTAAGCCTTCTATTGTTCCCCATCCCCTAGATTATTGGACTAGGTCTTTGCATGTCCACATAAATTTTAGAATCAGCTGGCCACTTTCTTTTTAAAAAGTCTGCTGCATTATGAATGGGACTCTGTTAAATCTATAGCTTAAGAGGAGAGAACTGGCATTTTTTTTAGTGTTTAATTTTTTATAGAGTTTGGGTCATGCTATGTTAAGCAGGCTGGTCTTGAACTCTTGGCCCTCAAGTGATATTCCCACCTTAGCTTCACAAAGTGTTGGGATTACAGACATGAGCCACTGCACCTGGCCAGAACTGGCATCTTAACAGCATTGATTCCTCTAATTCATGAACAGGGTATATCTCTCTATTTATTTAGGTCTTTTTCATTTTCTCTTAGTAATGTTTCATCATTTTCAACACATAGATTGTGCCAGTCTTTTGTTAAATTTATTCCTATTTATAAATTTAAAAAATTTGCTTCTATAAATTATTTCTAAAAATTAATGTTTTATTTTGGGGCTTACCGTCTCCATGATTTTCTGCTAACCTTCTTGCTGCTCTGGCAATCCCAGATTGTATCCTCTGGTACTTTCAGTTACTAAGGCTGCAGATTTTTGCTCCTGGAACCCTCTTCCAGACTGGAAGTTTCTCTCAGGCAAAACAACACAAACTTGCAGATCTCATTCATCACAGATTAGCTCTCAAGAGCAGGTTTCCTTTTAGTTTGTACTTTAGGTAAGCCCAGGACTCTTTTTTTTTTTTTTTTTTTTTTTTTGCTACAGGAAGACCTTTGCTTCTCCCCATAGGAGGGCTTCCAGGCTCTCAGAATGCCCACAGCTCGCAGCCTGATTATTAAGAGACTTTGAATGCTTTCTTGCAAACACTGAAATTTCTATAGCTTTTCTTCCTGCTTGGCTAACACTGATTTAGTTGCTTTATCAAATAGTGTAGACTCCAAACTACCTTTGCCTCTCTCCCTATTCTCTGGCCTTTTCCCCTGTAGGTCAGAAACAAAGAAGGAACGGGACTAGATGGCTTGTCTCTGTGTCCTGGATAATCTACTTTCAAAGAGAAAAAGGTCATTGAAGGAATTACTTACTTACTTCACTTTCCTTCTGTCAGAATTCATCCATTTTATAACTTCTTCAGTAATCGCTATTGTCTATTTTCTCAGGTTCACCTATTTCTAATAAAACACCTAGTCTTTTTGTTTTTTCCTTAATAAGCTTATTAAACATGTTTGATGTTAGTGGCTGGGTTTTGGATACAACATGACAGCTGAGTCCCCCACTGTCCTTCACCAGGATTGCTCTCAAAGAGTGGCCCTTGCCTAAGGTTACACCCTTCCTGGGGGCCATCCACATCCAGGGACTGGTCAACACAAGGTCATAATACCTGCGATCTTTCATCCTGATTTGGGATAGCTCTTCTGGGCTCCAGGGCTCCATGTGGAATGGGCTGAGGGCTTTGCTATGGCTGTATCCCAGCCCAACTTCTCTCTCTGCCCCATCCTGCTTTCTTCTCTCCCACTAGTTGTATGCCATGAGAGCTCCTGTCAACATGCTTCCTCCAAGCAAGCCTCCCAGGCAGGTCTGCTTCCCAGGAACCCAGCTGAAGCAGTGGCTTGCAAACTGCCTCCCAGGCTTAATTCAATTCACCCTCCTTACTCTTTGCAAAATGTTCTTGTTTTAGTAAGATGACTACACTTAACATTTTAATAAAAAAACTCAACCTTTTGTTCAAAAAAGCCTTAGGCCAGATGTGATTACTCACACTTTGGGAGGCTGAGGCAGGCAAATCACCTCAGGTCAGGAATTTGAGACTAGCCTGTCCAACATGGTGAAACCCCATCTCTACTAAAAATACAAAAAGTAGTCTGGCATGGTGGTTTGTGCCTGTAATCCCAGCTACTTGGGAGGCTGAGGCAGGAGAATCACTTGAACCCGGGAGGGGGAGGTTGCAGTGAACCGAGATCAAGCCATTGCATTTCAGCTTGGGCCACAAGAGCAAAACCCATCTCAAAAATAAAATCCAGCCTTGCTTAAATTTTATTTAAAACCATGTCACTCTGACGTTGAGGACAAAATCAAGGCAGGTGGCTTTGGTGGAAATACCCTCATTGGTTCCTCATATTCTGTACGATCAGATAAGACTCAAACTAATGAACACAAGGCTTAAAATGCCCTTTGGGATTTTTTCCCACATGCTCTTTCCAGCCTCCTCTCCTCTGTACCCACAATGTGCTCTGTGCCTGGTCTCCAAAGCTGTTCTCCTTCTTCCCCCACACAGCATGCTCTTGCTTTCCTCTGTGCCTGAACACATTCAATTCTTCCTGCCTGGGAGACCCCTCGTTCCCCTCTCTCCCTTGTCCTCTCCTCCTGGTGAGCTCCCAGTTATCCTTTAAGGCCCAGCGAGCACTATGAGGGCCTCTGGGAAGCCTTCCCCGACTCCCTGTGATAAGGTTTTTGTTTCTTCCCCTGGATTCCAAAAAACCTTAAACATCTATCTAGTAAGGTACCATTATGGGTTGAATTGTGGCTCCTGAAAAAGAATATGTTGAAGTCTTAACTTCTAGTGCCTTAGTGTGGGAGTTTGTAGTCTTTATAGACTAATCGAGTTAAAATGAGGTCATTTGGGTGGGCTGTAATCTAAAATGACTGGTGTCCTTATAAAAAGCTGAGTAGTGTTAAGCTGGGTTCTGTGGCTCACGTCTGTAATCCCAGCACTTTGGGAGGCTGAGGCAGGTGATCACGAGGTCAGGAGTTTCAGACCAGCCTGGCCAACATGGAGAAACCCCGTCTCTACTAAAAATACAAAAATTAGCCAGGCCTGGTGGTGGGCGCCTGTAATCCCAGCTACTTGGGAGACTGAGGCAGGAGAATCACTTGAACCTGGTAGGCAGAGGTTGCAGTGAGCTGAGATTGTGTCACTGCACTCCAGCCTGGGTGGCAAGAACAAGACTCTACCTCAAAAAAAAAAAAAAAAAAAAGTGGGGTGGGGGAGTGTAAACACAGAGAGAGACATCCACACGAGGAGAAGATGCAAGATTTGAGTGACACAGTTGCAGGCCAAGGAGTGCCAAAGACCACTGGCAAATCACCAGCCAGGGAGAGGCAAGGACAGGTTCCCCTACAGGCTTCAGAGGGAGCACGGCCCTGCTGACAACTTGATCTTCAATTTCTAGCCTCCAGAACTGTGAGACGCTACCTTTCTGTTGTTTCATATCACTCTGCTTGTGGTGCTTTGTTACAGCAGCCCTAAGAGTTGTCTTCCAAAAATTTAGACTAATCAATGACTAATACAGACATTGACCAATTAGAGCTAAAACAACTCTCCATGTCTGACCTTGGGTTAGACAGACACAGACAGTTGTTTTAATTGTTCTATGGTCATGATAATTTTAATAAATTTTACTACCTATCTGGACAGTGGTCCCCCAGTAATATCTCCCGTGGGGGCTAAGGCTTTGGCTTCCTAAAGGTTCACTGAAAAATCACTGAAATGAGGCAGACTGATTAATAGGGGAAAAGGCATACAAATTTATTTAATATGCACACACAGGTACCTTCATAATGAAGACCCCATAATAGAGGGGAAATTGTCCATTTTTATGTTTAGGTTTAGCAAACGATGGACAGTCATGCAGAAATAAGATCGGAGGGGAGGGGTCTGACCTAATGCTAACAGGCTGAGTGGGGAAACCCAGACAGGCCTGTCTAGATTTTTCTTGGCCTTTCTGAGCAGTGTTCCTTCCTGCTGGGTGCAGGGCAGGCCTTCTCTGGAATCAAGGCCTTATGACCTATAGTTAAACAATGTAGGTCAGATAATTTCTTTATGGCCTGTTTTTACACGGAATATTTTTAGGTTTTATGGCTGGCTTTCTGTGGGGGAAAAGAGGTTCTGGTTTCTATGACCCACCTTGGGAAAGACAATCCTAGTTTCTATGGCACCTCAGGGGAGAGCGGAACTGAGGGACCAGGGGCAGGAGAAAGTCAGAGAAAAACTTTTGCTTCTGATGCCACTGCTCAGGCCTTCATTTTGGGGTATTGTTTTGTGGGCCAACAGTTCTCTTCCCCAAAGAGACTACAGGAAAGATTTAAATGGATTTCCAGTTATTTTTAGATGATAGACTAATATATGTTGGAATGTGACACTGTACTGAGACTGGCTTCAAGGTCAGAGCACCTGGCTGGCTTTATGTGGGTTACAGACATGTAAAGAGCTTAGCACATGGTAGGTGCAGAGCCGGCATTCAAAGAACGGTAGCTAGCATTGTGATGGGCAAAGGGGGAAGGATGAATAGGGCTTAAGGGTCAAGTCAACCTGAGGAATTGATTAACCCAAGAAGTCTAAAATTAATACATGAAGATGCGAGCCAGAAATGGAGTCCAGGAGTCCTTGGGCCAAAAGTACCTCTGACTCCCCTGACTGGGTGGGAACTGGCACCTGGGGAGAGCCACCCTCGGGAGCAACTGTCCAGTAGTGGCTCTAAAGTCTTCCAACGGCTGAGCCTTATAGCAAGATACAGGTGGTTGAAGGAAGCAGTCCCTGGAAAAACGAATCTGAGGCCTTTTGTTTGCTGGAGCCAGCGACAGCAACAGGCAGGTGAAGTGCAATCAGGGAGCCCCGTAGGATGATCAGGTCATGGCTGATCCGGCCATGCCAGCGGCCTGGGGTGAACAAAGCAAAGAAAAACGACTTCCTTCTGCTTGGAGCAAGAGAATCACGAAGGGTTTTGTGTTCCCAGGGCAAGAGCTTGCTAGTGGGCTTTTCCCTTGTGCCCTCTGCTGTGTGTAAAGATGGGAAGTAGAGCTCTGATAAAGTAGAATAAAGGCTGAAAAGGTAACAAAAGGCCTTTTCTTTAATCGAATTGAGCAGAATATAAGTGTCTCTGAAAAATAAAAATGTTCTGTTAGAAACGAGACCGTTCTGTCAAGAATTCTGATTTTCTCATAAACCGTAGGAAGGGCTCCTGATGCCACGCTGAGATTGAGGAGGGATGAACAACAGTAAAGATCAGTTGGGAGAGTACCAGGTGGCTTTCAAAGATTTCTTTTCCCCCGAACCCCCTACTAAAATATGTGACATGCAGTGTCTGCCTCAGAGCAGGAGGGAAGACAGGTAAAGTTTTATTTTTCATGTGGGGGCGGAGTTCAGAGCACTCATGGTACTGTAATGCTTCTTAATTCACATCACTGAATCTCAACAGGGTACCGTTGGCACTTGGTGCAGGAAGAATCTTTGTTGTATGGGGCTGTTCACCTATGGCAATCGCCTACCCACTCAATACCCAGCCTCAGCCCCAATCATAGTGAGAATCATGACAACGTGCCAGCTCTAAAGGGCCCCTACACATTTCCCAATGCTGACTTCCAGGAGGCGTGGAACAGCTCCTGGGGAGAAGTGCTGATGCACATATTCAGTGAGCCTCTATTTCCATCTGCACATACCCCAAAATGACATAATTAAAGCTTGTAAATGGACAAAGGGACACTCACTGCTGTACATCGGGGTACACTGGTCTGTGTGTGCCTGAATGGGGGTACCAGCGACAGATACTGTGATCTGAACTGATGATCACAGTGGGTTCAGCGGTGGCCCCCCAAAGATATGTCTATGTCCTAACCCCAGAATCTGTGAATGTGACCTCATTTGGGGAAGAAAAGGTAGGGGATTTTGCAAATGTAATTAAGGATCTCAAGATGAGATCACTCTGGACTATCTGAGTGGGCCCAAATCCAATGATAAGCATCCTTGTAAAAGATAAAGAAGAAAGACACAGAGAGAGGAGAAGGCCATGTGAAGACAGAGGCCGAGGTTGCAGTGAGGTAGCCACAAGTCACGAATGCCTAGAGCCACCAGAAGCTGGGAGAGGCAAGGAGGGGTCGTCCCCTAGAGCCTTCAGGGGAACTGAGTCCCTGCTGGCACCTTCCTCTGGGACTTGCAGCCTCCAGAATTGTGAAAGAATCATTGCTGTTGTTGTAAGCCACCAAGCTGGTGATAATTTGCCATGGCAGCCACAGAAACCCGATACAGTGGTTATATACATCCTGAGTTTGCAACACATGTAAGGGATCATTCTAAAAAAAGCGATTGAAGAACAAAATAATAAAAGTGAGCATAACTTAACACCATGAAAGCATTCATTTTGAGGTGATAAAAGTCTCTAACAAGGACATTCAGCAAGGCAACCACTAGATTAAAAATAGAAACGAAAGCCCTGGAACCTGACTACCAATTTGTGGATGCGATGAATGTGAGCGCATAGATCCACAGAGGCCCGGAATCCATGTGTCTGCCTTGTGCTGGCCTCTGTAGGTATCTGTGTGGAGGTGGGCTGGCCTGCAGAGCACACACAGGAAACGCTGTGGGGGTGGCGGGGGGCGTGCAGAAGGAGGAGGTCCTTGTGAATATACCTTTTTAAGTATCATCTCGGCACTGGCTTGTGGTTTCCCGTTTGAACTCTTTCCTCTTATTTAGGGAGCATTTTCATGCATGGGAGGCTAGCCTTGTGTGGTCCCATTTATTCTCTTTAGGGTGACCTTTCTTTCAGAAATGGCAACTTACCAGGACAGGTAACCTCCTCCTCCCTTCCTCTTGCACTGTGACTTTGGGCCCTACTCTAGCAGCATTTGAAGGAGGGTGACAGGGATTGTTCCAGATACAGAGAGAACCTGAGCCAATGGTTTGTGGGCCAGAGACTGCTCTTCCAGGCACAGGGAACTGCCACCCTGGCCTGAGGAAGAGAAAAAGGAGGTAAAGTGAGGAGAGGGAGAGTGGAAGAGGGGATCGAGGAGGAAGAAGAGAAGGAGGAGGAGGAGGTGGAGGAGGAGGTGATGGCAGAGAAGAAGGAGAAAGAGGAGGAGGAGGAGAGAAAAAGGAAGGAAGGAAGGAAGACAGAGAGAGAGAAAGAAAGAAAGATGATCTGGTCATCTTGAGCTGCTCTAACAAATCACCCAGACTGGGCGCCTTAAACAACAGGCATTTATTTCTGAATAGCTCTGGAGCTGGGAGTCCAGGATGAAGGTACAGCAGACCTGGTTCTTGGTGAGGGCTTCCTCATTTACAGAGCACCACCTTCTCCTTGTGTTCTCACATGGCAGAGAGAGAGAGAGAGAAAGAGGAGGAGAAAGAGGAGGAGGAGGAGAGGAAAAGGAAGAAAGAAAGAAGAGAGAAAGAAGAAGAAAGGAGAGGAGGAGGAGGAGCAGCAGCGAGAGTCAGTGAGAGCTGCCCTGTGTGGGCACGTCTGGGTACCGCTCTGCCAGTTGTTTTCAGAGTGTCATCTTACCCTTTTCCCAGACAAGCAAATTAGCACGTTAGAGAAAAATATAATGATATGAGCCTCTGCTTGCTCCAGAGATTGAGAGCTCCTAAACAAACACAATCTCCTATGAATATCAAACAAAAAGGAAACAGAAAATCCAGAAGAGCAAAATCACTTTCTCATTGTTCTCTGCAACACCTGCCTAATTTCTTTTAGGTCCTGCGCACATGGGCCAGTGCTTATTCACATAGCTTTTTGCAACATAGAGAAATCACCACAAAGCTACTACATCTATGGAGAAAGAAAGTGGAGAACAAAGACCAAAAGATGAAATCAGCAGATATGCGTGGAGTGACTATGTTTTGGAAATGTATTGCCATGTGGGCTGTACCAGGGTGGTTCGCGACTGCTTCTATTTGATCAGACACTGCTATGTGGGGGTGTCGGGAGATCAGGAGTGTTCTTGAGAAAGGACATATGCTTGGCAAATCTGAAAGAGCTGGCAGAATTCTGAGTACTGGGAAATGGGAAAAGGAAGACACAAAGATGGAAGTAGAAAAATCCATCAAAGGACAATGCCAAGCTAGGAAAGGAGAGTGCAAAAAGAAGTGAGGAAGCAGAGAGGAGGGGCTGCTCCAGGAGGGTCCCAGGCAAGGAAGGTGGGCTTGGACTCCCACTCGGACATCCTGGGCCCTGCATCCCCACACAGGCACTCTAGAGCAAAGCTGTTCCTCTGCATGTAAACCCAGCCCCACTCCCACAACCTATCAGTGACATGAGATTGTGCTTTTTAAAGATAACTTGGGAGACTTAATAGAAAATGCACTGGAGAAAGGCAAGAATATGTGGGGAGATGTTATGTGGCTATTACAGTGAATCAAATGAGAAATGATAGTGGCTTAAATTGAGGTTGTAGCCATGAAGATGATGATGGTGACCTGTTCTCACAAGACCTATGTTTTCCTGTAGGAGCATGTGCCTCAGATTGCCAAGGTTCATTCATTAGTGTGAGTTCATGTCAGTCTCACTCTTGACCAGGAAGCCCTATGAAAGCAGGGAGCACCTGTGTTTTGCAATACGCTAACACCCTAGGCCATGCCAGCATGGTGCCAGGCACATGGGAGGATGCAATAAACATTTGTGGGGTGGATGATGGAGTAATTCAGAACCCTCTCCCAGATGGTCTCATTCACAGCCATGGCTTCAACCACCAGATGGTTGGACTAATGTCACTCAAATGTCTATGACCAAACAGGTTTCCTCCTCCAGAATTATGTATCCAAGGATCTACTCAGCATTTCCATGTCAAGATCTTAATGTGTCTCAATTGTACTCCAGAGGTCCAAAACTGAGCTTGTGAACTCCCCACTGCCCAGTGGACTTCTCCTCCAGTGTTTTTCGTCTTAGGGAATGAGACCCTGACCACCTAGACCAGGGCTGCCATTCTTCACATGTCCGTCTTCCTTGTTCCTGAATCTCCTGTCATTACAAAAGCCTTTCATTTCCATGTCCTCAATTCTATGGATTATAATCACTTCTCTCCATTGATCACAGTGGTTAAGAGTGCAGGTTTTGGAAGTACATTGCCTAGGTTTAAAAGTAAGCTTCACCCCTTACTTGCAATTTGCTTACATCTTCTGCTTAGTTTCCTTATATATGAAGTGGAAATAATAACAGTTTCTGCTTTATTGGGTTCTTTTGAGAAGTTAGTAAGATAATGCATATTACTGCTTTCCAAAGTCCTAGCTGCCATCACCACTACCACCATCATCAACACTACCATCACCATCATCAATCACCATCAATCACTCTCTCCATGGCTATAATCTTAATTTAAGCTACTGTCATCTCTCATCTGATTCACTGTAATAGCCACCTCACATTTCCCCACATCCACTTCTGCCTTCCTCCAATGCATTTTCCATTATGTAACTCAAGTGATCTTTAAAAAGCATGATCTCATGTCATTCATAGGTTTAAATTTTGTCACTGGCTTCCCACAGGAGATGGAATAAAAACCAAAATGGTTAACCTGGTTTAAATAACTCAACTTCAACAATTCTTAGTCTCAAACCTGCTATGTGCCTTCCCACTTCAGGACCTTGACATATGCTGTTCCCTCCACATTGAACACTGTTCCTTTAGCCTTCCCTTCTTTCTTTTCCTTCTTGGTCAAAACCTCTCTTAAGTATTCTGCCCCATCTCTCCACCAAAATTGTCCAAACAAAGATTATTCATGGCACCTGCTGCTAAAGCCATGCACTTATTTCTAACCTTATCTGCTGTCCTTTCTGAGCACCTAACACAGCCAGCCAGCATTTTCCTTAAAGCCCCGTCTGCCTTGAGCTCCTCAGACTCTGTTCTCCTAGTTCTCTTGCTCCTTTTTTGACTGATTCTTGTTTTTCCCTTCATTTGCTGCTCTTTCTGTATCAGCCTTTTAGAAGTCAATTTCCCCAGGTTTCCTACCTGGATTTCTTTTTCTTCTATTCTACTCATTCCGTGTGGGTGATTCTACCCATTTCCATGGCATCCATTGCATAATGACACCCAAATCTTGTCTCTGGATTCTTTCTCCTTGCTGAGCTCCAGACCCATGTTCCTCCATGGAGGTGTTTCATAAACACTTTAAACACAAGGCATGTAAAGATGAAATCTCAGAACACCCTCCCTTTCTCTGTTTGGATCTCAATGAATGGTACCAACACCCATTTAGTTACCCAGCAAAACCCTGAGTCATTTTTCTCTCCTTCCTTTCTTTCCCTCCACATATCTAATCATCACATTCTATTGACTCTGACTCCTTGATGGACTCAATTGTGTTGACTTCTCTCTACTCCCATCGTCACTCCATTAGTCCAGGTCCTCATTATTTCCCTCTTGCAGTATGACCACAGCCTCCTAACCCATCTCCCATTCACTGGTCTTTTTTTTCCTCCAATCCTTTTTTTCTCTGCTGTCAGAGTTTAGGGGAAAAAAATCCCTAAATGATTGTCCAGAGATCTAGTGGTATAGCTTTTAAAACAAAGGTTTCTGTAGGCAAATAAGAAATTATTTATTTAAGAAAACATCACCTCTGCGGCCCCTCTCAGTGACTGACCAGGCAAATTAGCCTATTTAAGGTTCTGAGAATTCTTGCTGCAAAAGAATCTGTTCAGAATTGTTTAACCAAGCATTTCCCAATCTTCTTGACCACACATTCCCTTCCCAAGGGCATACTTAACATCTTGCAGAACACCATGTTGCTGCTTTAAAACGCAAATCTGATCATCTTACTTCTTTATTTGAAAATAAGACAGATACCTGGATAGACACCAAAAGACGACAATTCGCACTTTATGCTCTGAGCAATTAGAGATCCTTGGAGATTCCTGAGCTGGCTAATAACCTAATACCCACACAATCAACAGCCTCCAGTTGTGGGTGCTGCTATGTGCTTTGTGCTTCTCATCCATTACCTCCAATCCTTACAGCATGATGATCCCCGGGTGAGGAGGTGAGCATGATTCCTGGGTGAGGAGATGGAACCCCAGATCAGTTAAGCATCAGGTCCCAGGCCACACAACCATTAAGGATGGAGCCGGACTTGGCAAGAAATCTAGGTGGCTTTAAGGCTACAGCTGTCTGCAATAAACAGGTGACATTTTGCCTGCAGGGACATTGGAAGCAGGAAAAATCAGAAGGCTTGGACATATTCCTAGAAGTCAGTCACTTCTTCTCTTCTCCACCTCTGCTCCCCCTAACCCCAGATACTGTGTCAAGCCATTCTTCTTAAGCCTGGGTCTCACTGCCTTCTCCATGGGCCTGTGGTGTACTTTCACCCCTTAAACACCCAGCAGGGTATCATACAACTACAGGAACATCTTGCCCCTGCTTAAAAATATGTGTTGTCCCCCAGTGCCTGCCCAGTTCCAAATTTCTCTGCCTGATACTGTAGGTCCTTCATTCTCTGCTGTTAACTTTCCTTTTTGATCTTGGCTTTAGATATTTTTCTAAATATAATCCATACTCCAGTCAAACTGAACTACTTACTGTTCAGAGGCTTCCCTGTCTTTCTTCATGCTGTTCCCTCCTCCTGGAAAGCCTCCTCCTGTCCCCAGTGTCACTGCTTTAAATCCTACCTCTTTTTCAGGACCCTTTTCACTGCTGACTCCATGGAGCATGTCCTAATCTGAACCAACCAGCTGCTCTCTGTTTTTCAGCACAAAAGAACAATGAGGTGCTCTTCCCTAAACTTGGAAATCAGGTTAACTTCTGAAAATTAAACTGGTAAAACTCACAGTAGATGACATCAGCTCTTTGCAATGATATACCCAAAGGAAGACTCATGAAGTGGATAAAGATACAGAAAAACGTCCTCCTGGAGGAAGATGACCAGGACTTACTCCCAGGACACAGTTGTGCCTCTGTGTCAGAAATCATAAGATGAGCAAACAAGGTCCTAATCAAATCAGTCACAGGAAACAGAGAGAGCCAATCCAACCATAATCAATGTTGATAACTGGCCCTGACAGTGACCTAATCAATTACACTGTGCTCTGGTTGTGGAGGCGCAGCATGAGCTATAGCAGACAGAAGGCAGCCAGGACGGTGAGGTCAGGGCACAGCAGCACTAACCAAAGGAGACATTCAAGGAGTCTGGGGACACTGGCTTTCAGGACATAGGAAGGGTTGGCTATGAGCTGGAGATAGCTCATCCCATGTCCTCAGACCTCATTAGCTTTCCCGAAAGTTCCTGTTTCCTTTGTTCAAATTACCCACTAAGCAACCTTCTCAGAACCAATCTTCCCTCCCATTATCAGAAAGGGGTGCCGTGGGCAGAGGCAAGGTATGTCCTCAGTGTATGTACTCATGGGGATGCTGGGAAGATTTCATGGAATAATCTGTGTAGAGGGATTGGCCCAGGCTCCACACAGTAATTGTTCAGTAAATGTAGGTGACTGAGATTCGTTCAGCATGGTAGAACTCCGCTTATGACGAGCATTTCACATACATTTGGTTAAGGCGAACTAGCGTCCTGAGGTCCAGGTGCCCTGATGAAGGAGGGTACCTGGACCTGCAAAACAGATGTTGTGATTCTGGGCAGGAGTGAGCAAAGGGATGTGTTGCCTCTAAGCGCCCTCGAACGCCTTCGTCCACGTGCTCAGCACACAAGCCTTAGACCAATTTTGTTCTATTTTGTATGCAACCACTTGTGTATGTCTGATTCCTATTTCACCAGACTGTAAACTCTTTGAGGATAGGAGCTTTTAAGTCCTTCACAGAGCTTCAAGTCTCATAAATACTTGGTTTGTTGAAATGAATTGAATCAGAGGCCAAAAAAAAAAAAAAATGATGTGGGGTTCAAACAAAGACCACAACATGTCTTTCCCAGGTTCCTCGAGAAGTAGTATGCAGACCCCTGGAGAGAAGGCCTTGTGATGCAGGCTGGGCACATCTCTCTGATGCCACCTCACCTCTTCCACCCAGGGGCGGATACGGGAGAGCCACGAGGCTGCAGGAGAGCTGCTTAGCTGCCCAGGAAGAAGACAGAGGGACAGACAGATGGACAGAGCAGACGCCTTCACACTTACCCGGATCTCCGTCTGGACAGTGCATTTGACCAGTTTGAAATTCTTCCCGGGATTGAAGCTGTTGCTATAGAAGCAGACCTTGAGGATACGCACGTCTTCCTTTTCCACATCTACTGGTACCACCACCATGGGCTCTGCGGGGCCTTCGGGCCGGCGTAATGTGCCCAACTTTACTCGACTCAGGGGCTCGGACACCCCAGACATCCTCTCAGACAGCAGCTAAGACCGGCACATCGCAGTCCTGCAGAGACAGCAGAGGGTCAGCCCTGAAAGAGCCCCGCACAGGCCCACACACCTTGTACCCCAGGAACAGCGCCCATCGAGCACCAAGACCGACACAAATGCTTTATTTTCTCCCACTCCCAAAAGCTCCCCTGCAAGGCACATGATTCTCTCGGCTGGGAAAGCTGCAGCAGGAAGGGGCGAGTTTCAGAAGCAACCAGGTATGAAACCCAGACGTAGAGCTTTTATGCCTGTGAGCTCTGTCCCCTGGAAGCCCCTCTCTCCATACTGGTGCCCAGGCAAGGGGCCCACACTTAGCAAAGGCAGCTGTGAGAGGAGGCGGTCGCAGCTTGGTTCCAAGGTACAGCTGAGCAGAAAAAGCAAAGAGCGAGACAGTAGAAAATAGCAGGAGAGGAACAGGGACGGGGGAAAAGCCGAGAAGAAACAGAATGGAAGAACGGCGCTGGGGGTGGGGGGCGGCCGAGGGAACGGGAATGGAGAAGTCAGGAAAGGGCCCAGGTGGAGGGCCAGGCTGTCAATTGATGCCATCCGCCTCCACCCTCAGCTGCCAGCAAGAACTTTCAGGGTGGGAGGCCTCTGTCCAACGGGAACTCAGTATATGGAACACCACTCATCACATGCAGAAGGATTCAAGAGGAACAGTGCTCTGCCTGCAGCCCCTCGGGGAAGGGCATTCTGCACTTGGGAGGGAGGGCCCCTAGAAGACCCAGCCCAGTTACAGCCTGGGTTGACACAGATGTAGACGATGAGAATCCTAGGAATCTGTAGTTCACCTGGAATCTCAGCAACATTGGTCCTGGCCTCTAGATCCAGCACAACTCTGTAGAGTTTATCTCCTACTGATCTAAAGCAGGGAATGCTCAAAGGAAGAAGTGGCAGTTCTAGCTCTGGATGGGTGGCATCAGTGTTGGCTCCATATAATCAGTGGGCAACTTTCAGAAACCCTAAACCAAGCATTGTCCTCAGAGACTGCCGTCAAATTGGTCTGGGTTGAGCACTCACATATTTGTTTCCCAGGATTTTTCCAACATTTGGCCAGGGTTGGAAACCACTGTTCTAGAACGAGCTTAGCTCTTATGCTGAAACTCCTTCTTAAAGAAAAAATATCCCCTTTCTAAGAAGAGACTGTGATTTTGGGGGAGGGGATTCCTTTTTGGCCCATCATTTAGTTGGGGGCAAAATGATGGAGGTGACAGTGTGAAAATACCAACATGGAGACACATATCTGAAAAGTAGAACAAGAGCCTATATTTATTTATTCACACCGTGCTAGATGCTAGGAAAGATTTAGATAGCCATTAGCTTCAAAGAGCTGTTCCTTTTTTAAAAAGTGAATGTGTATTATGAAGATGCAAAAGAGAGGCAAGGATGAGAGAAGGAGCCGGGCATGTCCTTCAGGTCAGGGGCAGGTGGACAATAGGCAGCACCAAGCTCAGAGTCCACTGGGGTAGCAAAATGTGGCATGAGACCTACCGAGAGAAGAATATGCACCTGCTTTAAGATATATATATTCTTATCTAAAAGATATATATATATATATATATATATATATATATATATATATATATTCTAGAAATATCTGTCTATTCTAGAGGTATCCATACCATTTTCCAACAAATATTTGCTGGACATGTCCTGTGTGCCAATACTCTCCTCTGTGGTGAAGATGTATTCCAGATCCCCTGGAGGAATCTTCCGGGCTCCTGGAATACATCTTCACTACATAGGAATCCAGGGGAAGTCATTTGAGAGGTAACCCCAGGAAACATCAGAGAAATGATGACAGGGAGGAGAAAACGGTCAAAAGAGTGATCAAGTGAGTTCTCGCTTGGGAAACCACAGTTTAACCATGCTGGGAACTCTAGGAGCCAGGATAGAATGTACCCCACCCAGAGAAGCAGGGATCTGGGGTATTTATACACCATTCTTAGAGTCATTGTTCCAGCACATCTAGCCAGTTCTGCACAAGGGAGGGCTGAGAACATCCTCAGGCACAGAGGTGCAGAGCTGGCGGCAGGCGGGTGGAAGAGAGGACTGCACTGAAATGGGAGGGCCCAGGGGACACAGGATCTGGGGAGAACACAGATCTCAACTCCATGCCATCTTCCCTTGAACTACTCTTACCTGTGTCCTGCTCCCAGCTTATTTTCTGACTGGCTTTAAAATCTTGTGCAAGTAACTTAACCTCTCCTGGCCTCCTTTTCCTCCCTTATAAAGTAGGGTAATGCTGTCTACCCTGTTTTCCTTACAGAAGGTTGGTGAGGATGAAATGAGAAAATGTGAGTTAGTTCATCGTATCTGATCAAGTGGGACACCAGTGAAAGGGTCCATCGTCATGACTATTTTCACTTGTTTTTTTCCAAAATCTTGTCTGATGACCTGTATTCCCTGTATCTTGCTCCTTCTGCCTGTGCTCCAGAGGAAAAAAAAAATTCTACTCTGCAACACTTGCCAATTTCTGTGGTGTAAAAATTCCCACCATGACTGACCTTCAGGTACCAATGCACATCACTGAACGCTGAGTTAGGAAGAGATGAGAACCATCTGCTGACTCCAGCTCCTGTTCTTGATGGCAGAACTTGCTCATGCCTCCAAATTTTGTCTGATTATTTGAATTACTCGTCAACAGTCTATCTCTCGCCTTTAATGATCACAAAATCCTCTGATGCTCAACTCATGAGCCAAAAAGCCCTGCCCCTTTCTCTAGAACTTCTTCCTGGCTCTCCAAGCCCTGGCATTCATTCCGCTCTCCCTGCTTCCTGGTCTGCCCCAGACCTTCAGAGCAGAGTCAGAGGAGACTACATTTTGTGGCACTAGTGAAAACTCTGGCTCCGAGCCATCCTGGGCTTTGGTTTGCCTCCTGGCCCCCAAATCTGCCAAAGTCAAAGTCAAAGAATAACAAACACAAGGAAATGGGCTCAAATTAAACAGGAAAAGTTCTGATTGGCTGTAAAAACTTCTGGGCCAAAATCTGCAAAGGGTACTATAGGAGGCTGGACAATCTCTGAGTTCTTAAGATTTTCAGGAAGAAAATAAATTACGTTCTTCCTGAATGGCAAGACATCGACCTGCCTGCAGGAGGGGGAAATGAAGCAGCATTTAACTCGCTTCCAGATACACCAGGTTGTAACTGTACCTAGGACTATGCTCCTGGCACAGGGGAGGTGCTAAGGTTACAGAAACAAATATCACAGGAAAACTTAACTCTTGCCCTTGAAGACGCTGTAGGGTGATGTTACACATTTTGTATTCAATAAATAGCTTAGCCTCTTGGAGAGGTAGATACTAGAGGGGATGCTGGGCATCCCAAACATAAAATGTATGGTCTTGAGGACTGAAAGTTCTGTTCCTGGCCGGGCACAGTGGCTCACAACTTTAATTCTAGCACCTTGGGAGGCCAAGGCGGGCAGATCACTTGAAGTCAGGAGTTCAAGACCAGCCTGGCCGACATGGTGAAACCCCATCTCTACTAAAATTACAAAAATTAGCCAAGCATCGTGGTACATGCCTGTAATACCAGCTACTCGGGAGGCTGAGACAGGAGAATCACTTGAACTCGCAAGGCAGAGGTTGCAGTGAGCCGAGATGGTGACACTGCACTCCAGTCTGGGGAAAAAGAGCAGAACTCTGCCTCAAAAAAAAAAAAGTCCTGTTCCTGATTTGAGAGTGTGTGGAAAGGGGACCGTTGGTCAGAAAGGCCGTATGATGTCAAGGAGAAGGCGCATACATCTGACTCATTCAAACCTGGGTTTAAACTGCTGTCTTTGGGGCTGCCAAGCCATACAACTGGGCCATTACTCACAAAGGACTTTGGAGTGTGGCAACATGGCAGCCTGAAGTCTCTGCCAGGAACCCACTGTGTGATCTGGAGAAGATAATCTCTGCGGGCCTCAGTTTCTTCCGTTGGGGCATGAGGCCACTATTTTACTTCTCCTGTAGAATTTTCTGGAGGATCAGAGGTTACTTCTGTTACTTCTATAAACTCCTTGGCACTTTTCATTTTTTAAGTGTTCATGGCAGAGGAAAGAATTGGAAACATAATACTAAGACCCACTTTTTAATTTTTAAAGTTAAATTTAATTATTACTTTTTTTAGAGATAGGGTCTTCTCTATTGTTTAGGCTGGAGTGCAGGGATGTGATCATAGCTCACTACAGCCTCCAACTCCTGGGCTTAGGTGATCCTCCTGCCTCAGCCTCCCAAGTAGCTGGGACTACAGGTACATGCCACCATGCCTGGTTAAGTTTTTAATTTTTTTTTTTTATAGTGATAGGGTCTCTCTATGTTGCCCAGGCTGGTCCTGAACTCATGGCCTCAAGTGATTCTTCCTCCTCAACTTCCCAAAGTGCTGGGATTACAGGTATGAGCCATCATGACCGGCCTTTAAGCCTTACTTCTAAAAAAAATCTAAACTGACATTCCACCAAGCCCCAAATTCCACCATGCACCTCCCACCTCCACAGATCACCCCTCCCTCTCCTCTGCTCCTGCACAGTCCCATTGCCTGTCCCGAGAGCACCACAGGCGCCTGCCCGTGGAAGGAGGCCTCCCAGGAGACAGTCAAGTGCAGCCCTTTGGATCTAGCAGAAGTCAGAATGTCACGAGACACACACTTTATTTCCACTCTGCCTTTGAGTCACTTCCCCTTGCTGTTTCCACATCAACAAGATGGAGAATGCAGCCCTTTCCTATCCCAAAGGCCTGCTGAGTGCATTCACTTAGCTAATTGGCAACGACCTTGCAGTCTCAGGGAGCTGGTCCTGGGTTTCTGGGCAAGGCTAGGCCCTGCTGGCTCCTCACAGCACCCCCTCCCCAGCCCTCACCCCCTCACCCCTCGGTTCCTGCAGGGCCAGCATTCTGCCTGCTCCATGGCCCTCCAGTCCAGCATTTGCTAAATCCCTTTCCTCCTCCCCAAGCCTTTCTCCCCATTACCTTGCAAAGCAGGGAAGCAGAAAGGTTGTGATTATTGCCAGCTATAATTCAAAAGGCATTTGTTGAGACTCTACCACGTTTTCAGCTCCCCACCCCCTTACACATTACCAACCGGGAGTCCCTCTGCTGCCAGCTCCTGCCAGCCCAGAGGCCAGCTGACTTGCGGGGGTTGGGGGGCGGATCTTGAATCCCTGTAACTAGCCATATTTTTTTTTATCTCCTATTTGACTTGGGCTCCACTCTTTCCTCAGTTCTTCAAAAATCATACTCATCTTGCTCCTTACTTGCCAGGTCATGAATGAATGACTTTTGGCTGTCCTCCTTCCTTCTTTCCTTCCCTCCTCCCTCCTTTCTTCTTTCCTTCCTTCTCTCCTCTCTCTGCCTTCCTATGTTTCAGGAGCCATAGAAGACCTGAAACTATGAAGATAAACAGAAGAGGGAAGAAGGTCCCCATCTATTAGAATATAATCCAGTAAAAAGAAAAAAGATAAAACAGAACAAAACACCCCAAAACAGCCACAGCCTGCTAAGGTCTCTAAGAGAACTCTAAGCATGGGGCCAGAGGAAAATGGAAGAGAACTTGCCTACGGGGCCTCAGGATCTTGGGAAAAAGTGACCCCAAAAGATCAGGAAACCCCATAATGTGCTGCCTGCAGGGCTGGTGAAGAGGGTGGGCAAGGGGTCATTGGGAAATGAGACCAGAAGGTGGCAATCTGCTAAGGAACTTTTGAACATCATCCATGGAAAAGATGGATTTCATTTTAAAAATATAAATCTGGCACAAGGAGACAGCACAAGCATGCACTGAGAGGCCGCAGGAGCAGCAAGAATAAGCGCCTGGTGTGTTTGGACACTGGCAATCCGAGAGAAGGATGCCTTGATTTGTGGCACTTGACAATTTCTCTGGTGTAAACACTTCCATTATGGCTGATTTCAAGCCACCAGCATGATGGTACTGAAAGGGGAGTTGGGGAGGAATGGACGCCACTGGCTTGTGAGAGTTGGTTCCAGCACATCACTGTCTGAACAGTGACAGACTCTGAGTAAAAACGGCAGATCTCAGGGTCCCTGGCCTCAAGCCACCTCTGACCCTTGATGTCCCACTTGGTCCCTATAGGGGTGGTACCACCCAGCCCTTCAAGACAACAATGTACAAGGTCCATGGAGGCATAGAATCTTACCATGCAGTATGTATACAGTCATGGATAGTTAGGACTTCATTAAGGTATACTAGAACCTTCCTCCAAAGAGTTCCTCTTATTCTCTAGTCCTCTGAAAGTTGTTATTTTCAAAACCACACTCTTTGTCATCTTTTTTTTTTTTAATATATATACTTTTTATTGCATTTTAGGTTTGGGGGTACATGTGAAGAACATGCAAGACTGTTACATAGGTACACACATGGCAGTGTGATTTGCTGCCTTCCTCCCCATCACCTGTATCTGTTATTTCTCCCCATGCTATCCCTTCCCAACTCCCCACCCCCTGCTGTCCCTCCCCTTTTTCCCCTTTGTCATCTTTAACCCCAAACTAAGTTCTCCTCCAACTTCTCCTCTTCAAATCATGATCTCAGCTTTTTCCTTCCCTCCCAACCTCCAACTCCTGCAAATCTTATGTCCCTCTCTGAGTAAGTTACAAAGTGGGTTGCTGAGCAGGGACATTTGGTACCATGAAGAATCAATGTTTCAATGTGTCTGGCTGAGTTCTTCCCCATTTTCTTGAGAGGTTAATAAGGAGGTCAGATGACAGCAGGTGAATTCCGAGCTGGTCAAATGGTTTCTTCTAAAGACTGCTAACCAAATGTCTGCATTAACCTGGATGGCAGACGGTTGTTTCAATTGCTCCTGTTCACACCTTTTAATTGGGTATGAAGGAGCTTGTGGTTATCAAACAAGAAGCAATAGGTTGAGCACAGGATTGAGAGAGATTATGGCTTTAACAGAGGATCAAAAAAAATTCTTGAAATCTTCACAGGCTGGTAAGTCATGCCAAGTTTAACAAAACACAACTTGTGAAGTGGAATAAATGAGCCATTCTTCATGTAGATTAAAAAAAAAAAGCCTTCCACAGTCTAGGATGAGAAAGATGTGGTTTAGCAGCGGGATGGATTAAAAAATAGGATTTAGGCTAACTGTAAATTCACTGTTAGTCACTATGATGTGGCTGCCAAAAAAAGTTA
Organism: Alouatta palliata; assembly: GCA_004027835.1. Taxonomy (NCBI): domain Eukaryota; kingdom Metazoa; phylum Chordata; class Mammalia; order Primates; family Atelidae; genus Alouatta; species Alouatta palliata. The sequence continues at coordinate 114,919 of PVKV010000643.1, read as the reverse complement.
ATGTAGTGTTGGGGTTACCAGAAAACTCCTTAAAAAGGATGGTGATTTCCCTCTGGGCTCTGCACACACAATCCCACAGTGCACGCTCAGGGTCTGGAGTTTGAGAGGCTGTCTTCTAGAGCAAGGACATTCAACAAAACCCTGGAGTCTGGGGACCCTGTCATATGGTGCAGACCCCTAAAACCAAAAACAGAGTGAGTCATGGGAATGTAGGTTGGGTTGCTGGTTTTGAACCATTGTAGGACTGCCCAGTGAAAGATGGATCTCACTCCATTCAAGTCATCATTAAGAAAAAATGTACAGCCAGAGAGAAGGAGGGAAGAGGAGCTTCACATTTGTTTATCACATGCTGAATCTCCCTTCATAGTGGTTTTTTTTTTTCTTCTTTGAGATGGAGTGTCGCTTTTGTTGCCTAGGCTGGAGTGCAATGGCAGTATCTCGGCTCACCACAACCTCCACCTCCTGGGTTCAAGTGATTCTCCTGCCTCAGCCCCCCAAGTAGCTGGGATTACAAGCATGGGCCACCACACCTGGCTAATTTTGTATATTTAGTAGAGATGGGGTTTCTCTATGCTGGTCAGGCTGGTCTCGAATACCCGACTGCAAGTGATCCACGCGCCTCGGCCTCCCAAAGTGCTGGGATTACAGGTATGAGCCACCGTGCCCAGCCCAAAGTGTTGACATTTGTATATCACATGCTGAATCTCCCTTCATAGTGTATGCACCCTGGCTACCTCACTGCTGTCTCCCAAGGCAGGCTGCTCTCCCATTTTGAGGATGAGGAAAAGCGACTTACTGAGCAGCTTGCCTGGGGTCCCCTTTCTTCAGCAGCAGAGATAAGACCAGAGCTCAGATTTCCCACTGCACCCCAACAAACATAGTCCACAGCCTACATCCCAGCAGTGAGCCCCCTCCCACCTTCCCTCCACCTGAGCTTGGTCTCCACACATCAAGCTTATTTCTGTGCCAGAGTACAGCCCAGATGAACCTGCTTTTCTGATGTAGCCCAAGAGCCCCAGAATTCTGCTCAAACGCAAATTCCTCACGATGCATGGAAAGGAATGCAGACTTTTGACATGTTAATATGTATATAGTGGTGGATATGCAGGACTTGATTAAGGTATATTTCATGATACATTTAATAAACAGAAAAAAAGTTGGTGGCTCACACCTGTAATCCCAGCACTTTGGGAGGCTGAGGCGGGTGGATCACGAGGTCAAGAGATCGAGACCATCCTGGTCAACATGGTGAAACCCCGACTCTACTAAAAATACAAAAATTAGCTGGGCATGGTGGCGCACGCCTGTAGTCCCAGCTACTCGGGAGGCTGAGGCAGGAGAATTGCTTGAACCCAGGAGGTGGAGGTTGTGGTGAGCCGAGATCGCGCCATTGCACTCCAGCCTGGGTAACAAGAGCGAAATTCTGTCTCCAAAAAAAAAAAAAAAAAAAAAATACTCAAGTACTTTTTTTTTTTTTTAACTAGAAAGTATAAACCCAGGTCTAACTGTACAGATGTAGGCCCCCCATCTCTCACCATCTTAAAAACAACAAAACCATCCTCTTGAACAAGCTTCTCCACCTGTCAAACCCCCCAGTCTGCCACTCTTTGCAAACTTAGTATACAACAAATATTTGCTTTGTGTAAACAAATCTTAAAACCATTAAACATGACGAAGTCCCCATCTGTAGATGTATTCAACTTTCATTTTAATGCAAATTGAATAAAACAGCAATTTTGATGCCCCTTCAAGCAAATAGGATGCCACCTGTGTGTGAAAAGTCTTGAGAAAATTAAAAATAGATGGAAAAGCTCCCAGAGTTGAAAATGCTAATAAAAACAACTTTAAAGAACCACCATAAACTTATTAAGCAAGCCAAGTTACTTGGGGGAAAAAAAAATCTTTTGTTCATGGACTTGAAATGGACTAGTGAAACTGCCAATTACTCAGAACTGGCTTTCTGAAGCAAGGAAGTTAAATACAAAATAACTCACATGTGTTGATATGGCTACCCAACGCTGGGAAACATATCGCATCTATCCAAGGCGAGGGGTGTGAAGCATTTACACAAAGATGTTCCTAGCTGTACTATTTATAGTAGTGAAATAATAAGAATCAAAACAAAATGCTCAAGGAAAAATTTGAGCTCTAGCAATAATGATAAACTATGACAAAAATATGAGTAGCGCATGCAAAGGTTTATATAAAAATGTTAAGTGACAGAGAATGAAATTTACATACTGATTAGAATTGCATAAAAACACAGTCCACATTTAGAACTGCACGCAGTTAAAGATCTTAAGTTACATCGGTTATAATATTTTGTTTAAATATATTTTAGAAATATGTAAAGTCTATTGCATGAAGATAAAAACTGGACCTCTCCCCTATGGATAAATCTCTAGCTCCTCTGATACGTTTTTTTTTTTTTTTTTAGATGAAATCTCACTTTGTTGCTGAGGCTGGAGTGCAGTGACATGATCTCGGCTCACTGCAACCTCTGCCCCCTGGGTTCAAGTGACTCTCATGCCTCAGCCTCCTGAGTAGCTGGGATTACAGGCCGGCACCACCACACGCAGCTAATTTTTGTCTTTTTAGCAGAGACAAGGTTTCATAATGTTGACCAGGCTGGTCTTGAACTTCTGGCCTAAGTGATCAGCCCACCTCAGCCTCTCTCAAAGTGCTGGGATTACAGGCGCCTGCCACTGTGCCCGGTCATGATACTGTCTTATTTTCTGTACTCGCCACATGTCCCACAGAGACAGGCTGATCTTCTTACCACCAAGCTAGATGAGGAAGCAAACAGGCCTCTGAAATTCGCCTAGATTTCTGGATCCTATCCAGAATCAGGCTTGGGTTAAATAGAATAGACAGGTATCTCAATGAAATGTAACAAGAGATGCCTAGGATTACAGAAAGTTATCCCTAACTCTAAACAGTTCTCCAAGAGCCCAGAGTGTCTGGCAGTGCCTTGAGGTTCTTTGTCACACCATGACCTTCATTTCCTCTCCAGCCCCAAGACCTTGAGCACACGTCCTCTTCGTACACCTCTTTATGGCTGCCAAGGGTCTCACTTCTGATAAACAGCAGCAGGTAACACAGAGTGCTTCCCTAGCCCAACCCTGGGCTAGCACTTTCCATGCACGATGAGTCCATTCCACCCTAAAAATACCCAAAAGGTAGGTACCTTTATCCCCCATCTCAAGGATGAGGTCACTGAGGCTGAGCAAAGTGACTTCCCAAAGACCACACAGCAAGTAGAGAGCAGAAATGTGATTTGAGTGGAATCAGAAGGGGCTGCTGGAGTGGGCTCTTTACCATTACACCCTGCAGTGATGAAGATTCTGGCTGTAATTCAGAGTACAGACCTACCTGAGAAGGACGCCTCATTCCACAGATACCCCCAGAGTAATGTCCTCTGGGGCTCTAGATTCTAATGGTAAAAAGTTGTTAGAATGGAAACAACCTCAGACAGCACTTGAGTGTAAATATCGCTAAGCCTTAACCTGACCTAGTGCACAGGGACGTTGGGGGATGGGGCCTAGCCATCTGTATTTCTCAGTAACATCCCAGGTGATTCTTTTTAAGATGGAGTCTTACTGTGTCACCCAGATTGGAGTGCCTGCCGTGCAGTGGTGTGATCTGGGCTCACTGCAACCTCCGCCTCCTGGGTTCAAGCGATTCTCCTGCCTTAGCCTCCCGAGTAGCTGGGGTTACAGATGTGTGTCACCATGCCTGGTTAATTTTTGTATTTTTGGTAGAGACAGGGTTTCACCATATTGGTCAGGCTTTTGAACTAACATCGTGATCCTCCCACCTCGGCCTCCCAAAAAGTGCTTGAATTACAGACATGAGCCACTGTGCCCGGCCAAGGTGATTCTTTATAGAAATATTTTTAAAATTGTATATATTTGAGCTGTATAGTATGATGTATGTAGAGCAAGTTGATTATTACAGTCAAGCTAATCAGCATATTCATCTCCACACAGTTACCTTTTCTTACGTGTGTAAGAAAACACTTATGATCTACTCTCTAGAAAGTCCTAATCAATGCAATTAGGCAAGAGAAAGAAAGGAAAGGCATTCAAGTTGGAAAAGAAGAAGTCAAAGTGTTGCTCTTTGCAGATGACTTGATTTTATGTAAAGAAACATCTAAAGACGCCACCAAAAATTATTTAGAGTTGATAAACAAATTCAGCCAAGTTGCAAGATATAAAATCAACATATAAAAACCAGCAGTGTTTCTGTATACCTATAACCAACTAGCTAAAAAAGAAATAGAAAAAGTAATCTTGGCTCGGCACAGTGGCTCATGCCTGTCATCCCAACATTTCAGGGGGCTAAGGCCGGAGGACTGCTTGAGTCCAGGAATTTGAGATCAGCCTGGACAAATAGGGAGACCCTGTTTCTACAAAACATTTAAAAATCAGCCAGGTGTGTTGATGCCCACCTGGTCCCAGCTACTCAGGAGGCTGAGGTGGGAGGATCAGTTGAGCCCAGGAGGTCAAGGCTGCAGTGAGCTATGATGGTGCCAATGCACTCCAGCCTGGGCAACAGAGTGAGACCCTATCTCAAACAAAACACAACAATCTCATTTACAATTGCTACAAAAATCAATAAGATACCTAGGCATAAATTTAATAAGAGAGGATATATTTTAACCAAGAAAGATCTTTACGATGAAAAGTATTAAAAACAGATGAAAGAAATAGAAGAGGCCAGGCGTGGTGGTTCTCGCCTATAATCCCAGCACTTTGGGAGCCAAGGTGGGCAGATCATGAGGTCAGGAGTTTAAGACCAGCCATTTCGAGACCAGCCTGGGCAACATGGTGAAACCCCGTATCTACTAAAAATACAAAAATTATCCAGGTGTGGTGCCATGTGTCTGTAATCCTAGCTCCTCAGGAGGCTGAGGCAGGAGAATTGCTTGAACCCAAGAGGCAGAGGTTGCAGTGAGCTGAGATTGTACCATGGCACTCCAGCATGGGTGACAGAACAAGACTCTGTCTCAGAAAAAATGAATGAATGAATGAATGAATGAATGAAAGAAATAGAAGAGGACACACATGCAAAATGGAACAATGTTCCACGTTCATGGATTAGAAGAATTGATATTGTTAAAATGAATACTACCATACTTCCCAAAGTGCTCTACAGATTGCATGCAACCTCCATCAAAAGACCAATGACACTCTTCACAGAAATATAAAAGATAATCTTCAAGTTCATGCAGAGTTACAAAAGACCCCAAATAGCCAAAGCAATTCTGAGCAAAAAGAGCAAAGTTGAAATCATCACACTACCTGACTTCAAAGATACTACAAAGCTCAAGTAACCAAAATAGCATGGTACTAATATAAAAACAGACACACAGACAAATGTAACAGAATAGAGAACCCAGAAATAAATCCACATATTTATAGCTAGCTGATTTTCAACAAAGATGCCAAGAACATACATTGGGAAGAAGACAGCATTTTCAATAAATGGTGCTGAAAAACCTGAATAACCATAAGCAGAAGAATGAAACTAGATCCTATCTCTCACTATAAACAAAATCAACTCAAAGACTAAAATGTGAGATTCAAAACTATAAAACTACTACAAGAAAACAGGGTAAATCCTTCACGACATTGGTCTGGGCAAAGATTTTGCAAGTAAGACTTCAGAAACACAGGGAACAAGAGCAAAAATAGACAAATGGCATTTAAAAAAAAATAGAGACAGCGTCTCACTATGTTACCCAGCCTTATCTTGAACTCCTGGCCTCAAGTAATCCTCCTGCCTTGACCTCCCGATGACAAATGCAATTTTATCAAGCTAAAAGCTTCTGCACAGCAAAGGAAACAATTGACAGAGTGATGAGGCAACCAGTAGAAGAGGAGAAAATATGTGCTAACTGTTCATCCGACTACATGAGGAACATAAAAAACTGAATGGTAAAAGAAAACAATGATATTTTTAAAAAATGAGCAAAGGATCTGAAATGATATTTCTCAAAAGATGACATACAGCCGGGCACAGTGGCTCACACCTGTAATCCCAGCACTTTGGAAGGCCAAGGTGGATGAATCACTTGAGGTCAGGAGTTTGAGACCAGCCTGGCTAACACTGGGAAAGCCCCTCGCTACTAAAAATACAAAAGTTAGCAGGGCATGGTGGTGCACACCTATAATTTCAGCTACTTGGAAGGCTGAGGCATGAGAATCACTTGAACTGGGGAGGCAGAGGTTGCAGTAAGCAGAGATTGCACCACTGCATGCCAGCCTGGGTGACAGAGTGAAACTCTATCTCAAAAAAACAAAGAAGACATATAAATGGCCAACAGGTATATGAAAATATGTTCAACATCACTAATCGTAAGGGAAACACAGATCAAAACCACAATGAGATAGCATCTCACCCAGTTAGAATGGCTATTATCAAAAAGACAAAAAATAACAAATATTGGTGAGGATGTTGAGAAAAGAGAACTCCTATACATTGTTGGCGGGAATGTAAATTAGTATAACTGTTGTGGAGAACCGTGTGGAGATTCCTCAAAAAACTACAAACAGAACTACCATATAATCTAGGAATGCCACTACTGGGGATTTTTCCAAAGGAAATTAAATCATTATGTTGAAGAGATATCTGTATGTCCATATTTGATTGCAGCACTACTCACAATAGCCAAAAGAGGAAATCAACCAACCCCAGTGCCCATCAACAGATGGAGTACTATTTAGCCATGAAAAAGAATGGAATCTTGTCATTCACAGCAACACAGATGAACCTGGAGGACATTATGTTCAGTGAATTAGGTCTGGCACAGAAAGAGAAATACTGTATTTTCTCACCCATAAATGGGAGCTAAAAAAGTTGAGCTCACAGAATTGTGTTTATTAGAGGCTGGGAAGGGCCGGGTGGAAGGGTGATGGAGTGAGCTTGGTTAATGGATACAGAATTAAAGCTATATAGGAAGAATAAGTGCTAATGTTCTGTAGCCATGTAGGGCGACTAGAGGCAATAACTTATTGTATGTTTTTAAATAGGCAGAAGAGAGGATTTTGAATGTCCCCAACAAAAAAAGAAATGATAAATGCTTTCCATGAATACGGTGATTACTCCGATTTATTACAGAGTACACATATATTCAAATATCACTCTGTACCCCATAAATATGTACAATTATGTGTCAATTTAAAAAAATTTAAAATGTAAAAAATCAACTGTCTTAGCCAATCTGAAGTAGGTAATACAGTATGCTTAGGGACAGTCATCATGCTGTGCATGAGATCTCTGGGACTTATTTATTATACATAAATAAAACTGTGATCTCCTTGACCAACATCTCCCCATTCCCCTACCCTCCTAACGTCTCAGGTGATTCTGGTAACCACCCGGTGAGGCTGAAGAATGGCTGGCTTGGCCCTCAACTCACTGTGAGAACTGAACTGAGAGAGATTCACTACCTGGTAGGGTCTCTCTTCTGGGTCTCAGGTCTCCCAGTTCCCAGGCTGCAGACCTCCCTTCCAGGGCAGAGCTCAGCAAACATTCGCTGCTGTGATGGATCTCAGGGAGTGATGCGTTTCAAAGGCAGGCCCTTCTGAGTGTCTCTGAGTCTCTTATTTCAGAGCAGAGTTGTGGTTTCAGTTTTAGTTTCTGGTCATTACCCAAGCCCCTTATTGGGAAATGGGTGCTTAGGTAGAAAGAGAAAAACGGGTGGTTTTAATCATTCAGAGTTCAGAAAATTTGGGGGAACTCTGGCCTTTAAAATTCCAGCCACGAGGCCTCCAAACCCTGAACACAGTAGCGAGAACACCCGCTCCTCCTGCCAGGTGCAGCTCTTCTCTGGCACATCTCCCCAGCTCAGCTCACACTGTAGCAGGAGTTTTCCTCCCTGGTTAAACACATCGAATAAAATACAAAGGGAAAACCCAGCTCAATATTTCCTGAGCAAGGTCACAAAACGACTGTTACATCGTTTTAGAAGAGCGGTAGGAGAAAAAGGTCTCAGGGATCAGAGATGAACACAGCACCAGGAAGCCAGGGTCAGGTAGAGAAACACCTGACCCTGAGAGTCTCCTGTAGATCACGATGTGAGCTCCAAGGCTCTGAGAACAGGAGCTTATGAACAGAAAGCTCAGCAATATACCGTCCAAACAACAACAACAACAACAAAAAACAACAACAAAAACAACAAAAAAAAGCACAGGGGCCGGGCCTGGGGGCTCACCCCTGTAATCCCAGCACTTTGGGAGGCCAAGGCAGGCAGATTGCCTGAGGTCAGGAGCTTGAAACCACTCTGGGCAACATGGTGAAACCCTGTCTCTACTAAAATACAAAAAAAAATTAGCCAGATGTGGTGACATGTGCCTGTAATCCCAGCTACTTGGGAGGCTGAGGTGGGAGAGTCACTTGAGCCCAGGAGGCAAAGGCTGCAGTGAGCAGAGACGGCGCCATTGCACTCCAGATTTTTTGTTTTGTGTTTTGAGACTCCATCTCAAAAAGGCACAGATTTTCCCTGCAATGCTGTTCTCACCTGGATGCAGAGCCTCACTCATAAATTAATTTGTGTGTATGGTAAAAGGTAAGTAATAAGACTACTTAGGCATACTAAATTAAGGGAATATAAAAACTTCAAAGATTATATGCAAATTTTCTATGAAAATGTGCTCCTATGGTTACAGCTGAGTTGTACATGGAGGAAAAACAGAGAAATTAAAATAGTTGCAGTGGGCTGGGTGTGTTGGCTCACGCCTGTAATCCCAGCGTTTTGGGAAGCCGAGGCAGGTGAATCACTTGAGCCAAGGAGTTTGAGACCAGCCTGGGCCACACACAAGGCTATCTCCTCTTTTTTTTTTTTGAGATGGAGTCTTGCTCTATCTTGGCTCACTGCAATCCCCGCCTTCCGGGTTCAAGCAATTCTGCCTCAGCCTCCTGAGTAGCTGGGATTACAGATGCCTGCCACCACGCCCAGCTAATTTTTGTATTTATTAGTAGAGTCAGGATTTCACTATGTTAGTCAGGCTGGGTCTTGAACTCCTGACCTCAGATGATCCACCTAACTCGGCCTCCCTAAGTCAATACTTTGGGATTCCAGGCATGAGTCACCGCACCTAGACAACACTCCTATCTCTACCAAAAATTTAAAAAAAGAACCCGGCATGGTGGCATGTACCTGTAGTCCCAGCTACCCAAGGGGGTGAGGTGGTCCAGGAGTTGAAAGCTCAGTGAGCTATGACTGTGCCACTGCACTCCAGCCTGGGTGACAGAATGAGACCCTGTCTCCAAAAACAAACAAAAACAGTGGTTGTAGAGAGGAAATTAAATGTTTCCTTTTAATGTTGGCTTGATTTCAATGATAAATACTTCTAAAGACTCACTTTGGCTGCCTCTTTAAATATATTAGACCCAAGCCTGAAAAGAATGAGAAGCCTATGACCTACTTCCAGCCCCCAAGAACGGCCATTCCCCATGCAGCCACCTTAGGAATAGGGCAGTCGGAATCCTGAATCCTGGGTTTCATCTCTATAAAAATCAGGCATCCAGCTCCCCCATGTCGGATGTGAGTCTATGTTTGGCATAACGGTTCCGGGGCCCTTTCTTCCTTTAGCTCTTTGTTCATTGAGGTTTCTGAAGCACACAGGAAGTCAGAAAAAAGAACAGCAACCCACTTCTCTACAGTCTCACCGCAGACAGGAGGCAGCAGGGAGGAGACAGCCAGCAAGGAGGGGACTGTGTGCTGCTCTCCCCGAGCTCTAATGGGGACGGGGAAAAAGATGAAGCGGGTGGGAGGGGAAAACGCGGGTTATGTCTATACCCCAGTTTTCAGGGGCCCCAGAAGGAACCAAGTTCTACTTTTCTGCTTCTATTAACAGTATTTTCTGATTTTCTTGTGAGTATGCACACACATGCACAAGCTGTGAGATTTTATACTCTGAGTCACATGCAACTTAAACCCCAGAGCGACACTCAGATAACCTGAATACATCACCTTATCTATCTGACCTCAGCTTTTCTCATCTAAAAAGTGAGGGGATTAGGTGAGAGGAATGTTCTTCCAACAAAGTCTTGCACATGAATATTTCATACTGTTGTAAGTGATCGTTCAGTTCCTGAAGTGGTTCATTTCTTCACTGTTTGGCTAAAAATATTTCCGTATTTGCAGAACTCCCTGAATACCTCACCATAGCCCTGGATTCCTTGAAGTCTGGGCTAAAGCCCCTGGACTAGAATTGATGCTTCCAGGACTGTCTTCTTGGCCTGTAATTCTGGGATCTAAGCTCGTTAGCTGTAAGGAGAGACCTTGGCTGTTGAGGGAGATATGAGACAGTGGAGGGAGAAAAGGTGACGGAGAGGAAAGCAGGAAAGCAAGAAAAAGATAGGAGATACTGAGATACTAAGATTGTAAACTCACCAATGGCAGGAACCGGAGATAAAGGAAATGTCAGATAATTTATTTTTACTTCCCTTGTTTTTACAAGTGAGGGAACTGAAGTCAGGGATGTTCCCCTTCCCAAAGCAAATACCCTGGTGGGTGCCAGCATCGGAGTAATCCCTTAAGGACTGACTGCAGGTGACATCAGGAACAGTGTTCAACAGAGGAGGAGGTTCACATTTTCCAAAACTTTCTCCACCTGCACCCAACACCTCCTGATCTTTACCTGTGAACCACACTCTTGGGAGAGTCTCCTTCCAGCCAGAGCTAATGTGCCTATCTGTTTAGAAATGCAGTCTCCACTTTAACGTAACGGCACCCTTCAGTAAAAATACCCTCCCATGACACTTGCAGTACATGTGACAGAGAGCTCGCAGAACGTTACCTCTTTGTCTTCTTTCCTCCCTCTGGAGGTGGTCCTGGCCTCTTTACAGGAAGGGGACATCAGCTCAGAAAGAGTTAAGTCCACACTCAGCTAGAGACAGAATCAGGACTAGACCTCCGACCTCCCCACGGCAGCCAAAGAAGGATGCCAGGTGCGCAAAGTTATCACACTGGCATGGAACAAGCACATTTTTGGAGCTCTGTCTTGGCCCAGTCAAATCATCTGGAACAACTCCTGTTGCCTCCCTGAACCTCAGTGTGCTCGCCCATAAAAGTTGGGCATGTTAGCACTATCTTTCCTAGTACTGTTGTGAAGATAAATGAAAATAATATCTGTAATGTACGTGGTAAACTATACCTCCCCAACGCTGAGGGTTGGCCGTGATCACATATCACCTGCGTTCCTCTAGTTCCTTCAAGCATCTGCATATTTCAATGACAGGGGCCCCTTTTGGCAAAAGTTACCTATCTATTCCATCTCTGGACTATTTTCAGTACCAGAGAGGTTCTTCCTAGGATATATCAAAGGAGTTTTTCTACACCTTCTGCCTGCAGGGGCAGGTCTCTCTCTGGAGCTGTGAGACACAAGTTGCATCCTCCTCACTCCCACTTTGCACAGTGAGTCTCTGGTTCTAAACACAGGAGTGAAAATGTTACAGGAAAGGGGTTCTGATCCAGACCCCAATAGAGTGTTCTTGGATCTCATGCAAGAAAGAATTCAGGGTGAGTCTATAAAGTGAAAGCAAATTTATTAAGAAAGTAAAGGAATGAGAGAATGGCTATTTCATAGACAGAGCAGTCCCGAGAGCTGCTGTTTGCTCATTTTTATGGTTATTTCTTGATGACATGCTAAACAAGGCATGGATTATTCATGCCTCCCCTTTTAAGATCATATAGGATAATTTCCTGACGTTGCCATGGCATTTGTAAACTGTCATGGCGCTGGTGGGAGTGTAGCAGTGAGGACGGCCAGAGGTCACTCTTGTTGCCATCTTGGTTTTGGTGGGTTTTGGCCAGCTTCTTTACTGCAACTTGTTTTATCACCAAGTTCTTTATGACCTGTATCTTGTGCTGACCTCCTATCTCACCCTGTAATTTAGAATGCCTTAACCATCTGGGAATGCAGCCCAGTAGGTCTCAGCCTCATTTTACCTAGCTCCTATTTAAGATGGAGTTGCTCTGGTTCACCTATTTCTGACAAAAAGAAATATGAGGGTTGGCGAGGTTTGAGATTATTCCAGTCCAGGTCCACCTGCTGCTCAGACACATTTTAGTCCCAACCTCAAGAAGCCCACAGGAATCAGTTTGGACAAGATCTGCTGATACCAGTGAGGGTCATCAGAAGTCTCCAAAGACTGCCCCCTTTCAGGAAGGCCAATGGCACTGGTTGGAGTGGGGGCAGCCAAGCCTACTGGTCCTGCCCAAATTGGCCCAGCCTGAACCCACTCTGCAGCTCCCTGCTCTCTGGGTCTAGGTCTTGGGTTCTAAGGACTTTAGACCTGAATGGACTTTGAAGGTGACTGCACCTCTGGACTCTCTCCCATGGCTTTGCAACCCACACCTGGGGCTCCTGTCTGATGCTTGGTCCACTCCGAGCTCTGCTCTCTGCTCAGCCTCGAGTTGAGGTGGCAACCACAAACCTCTTCGTCCCACAGCATGTCTGAGCAGACTAACCTCCCACTCTTGGGTTCTATTCTTGGTTGTCAACATTGCCATCATGTGTCAAGTGTCTAACTGCATGGCCGTGTGCCTGGTGAGGGGAATGAACGCTCCAGAACACAGGCTACCCTGCTCACCAGTGCAGCCCATGGCCCTTCTCGGAACAAATAGGTCATATGGGCAGAATACTAAACCAGACATGAGTAGACGTGGCATGCTTCTATACAGCTGGGTACACCCGTGCATAACTGGGTAGGAGAGAGGTGCCTGTTGTGGGAGAGGCATAGGAGACAGAGAAAGAACATGGCCCCAAGAGGCAGAAAACCTGTGGTGTTGTTTCCAGCCCTTCACTACCTAGTAGCTTATGACTGGAAGGCAGTGGATCAGGGCATTGTAGGATTTAACACTGGAAGGGTCTGGTGGATTCTAGGACCTGGATGTTCCTCAAGGGACATCATTAGAAACACAGGTGGTCTGCCCTGGACCTACAGGTCAGAACTAGTTGGTGGGGCAAAGGGATCTTTATTTGAATAGAAATGATAATGCCATGCTTTGGAAATGACTGTATGACTGTCAGAAGGCTGATGTCACAGAGGGAAACTCAACTGCCCAAGTCAGACACTTTGTTCAGGGCAAAGCTGAGACCAGGTTGAGGTCTCCTCATCTAGGCTGCATCCTGGCTTTAAGATCTTAGGCTCTGAGTTCCCCATGTGTCCAGGTCAGGGTAAAGGGACTAGCCTGGGCACTCCTGAGCCCATGTCCTCCTTGTGATTGTGAGATCTCATGGATGAAGATGACGAGCCACTTCCACCAGCCCCTTCCAGCCTTACAGGATGGTGGGAAAGCAATGAGTTCCAGTTCCCACTTTATAATACCCCATGAGACTAATCAAGTTGGTTCAGCTCTTTGGACTCAGGTCCCCTCTGTTCAAAGAGATAAGGCTGGACTCTCAGGTCATTTCCAGCTCACTATGCTATTAGATTTATAGCATCTCAGGGCTGAAAGGAATTGTGGACATCATGTAGTACAGTGTTTCTTGTCTGGTGCACCTGTGCAAATTTATTTCCTCAGCCCTCGAGGGCATGTGGGCCAGGCTTTGTAAAAACCATGTTTTCTGGTTTCTATATTTGATGCTTTGACCTGGGGCCCCACTGACCCTGGAGGGACTGCTCCTCCCAGGGCCAGTTTCTGACAGCTGCCTTTCATATATGCAAACCAACCCATTCAGAGACCACACTCACACTGGAGGCCACTATCCATCCATCCTCATCACTCCAATGTAGGTACCAGGTAACTGGAGACAGCACCTATGTGAGAGCCCAGAGTCTGCTGAAATTATTCACGTGAGCCAATCCTAAACCTGCTACACTGTTTCATGTTCCTTCCCACAGAAATTATAATAAATGCTCCTGCTCACATTTTTCTCCCTCTGCCTCCTGACCCACCCTGGTGCTGCCCTATGGCACCCTGCATGGTGTGCTGGGACTCCTGTTGCAAGGGGTTTGTGAATGTAAACTTCTTCCTTCATGACAGTCATCTCTTTATCTGCATGTTTTACCATACCAGAATAAAACAAATCTCAAGTATCCTCAAAACAGGCCGGCCATAATTTGAACCTTTAGGCTTAAATGCAGTCCCCTTTGGGGTTTCAAATTCCCGTGTCTACTTTTTGTGTGCCCTGCAAATACTTCTATTGTCTATGTGCACTGTACATGAAAAAGGCTTAGAAGTTCCAATGTGCAGCCCCTGCTGCCTCTCAGCCTGGCAACTTACCACCTATGCATGGGTGTTTCCACTTCCAAGGACCTCTCCTTGGTGGAAAAGCCTGCCTTATACTCACCGCAAGCCTGCCCTCTCACTGCTGTTGGTCCCTGCTTAGACTTCTGCCCTCTGGGGACATGCAGGGTTGGTTCAATCCCTCCTTATTGCCATGTCTCCTCAGCTTTTTACAAGCACCAGCTCTGGGTTCCCTTGAGGCTTTTCTTCTCCCACCTAAATACCTCTTGTTTAAGAGGCACATTTTTCACTATTCTGTGGCTCTAGAAGATTCCATCCCAAGGCTCTTCTCTCAGGGCCTCTCCTACTTCAAACCAGAAGCAGAAGAGAGGACATCCTCCCCTTAAAAGATGCCTGACCTGCATATGACCACTGCTGGTTTTTCATGAGAGTTTTAACGTAAAATCTCTCTCTCTCTCTCTTTTTTTTTTTTTTAATTAGAGACAGAGTCTTGCTGTGTCACCCAGGCTAGAATGCAGTGGTGTGATCACAGCTCATTGTAACCTCCATCTTTTGGGCTCAAGTGATTCTCCTGCCTCAGCCTTCCAACTAGAACTACAGGCATGTGCCACCATATCTGGATCTGTTTTAAATGTTGAGACAAACTTATACAAAATAGAGGCAGGGAGGAGCGATGGGTCCTCTTCTAGCCACTTATCCAAGGCTAATTATCTCCAGCTGTTTACCTCCTTTCTAACTGGAGGGCAGAGTTTTCCCATCACCACCCAAGTCCTCTCCCCAGGCCAAGAGCTATGCAAAGACTCTGATCATGAAAAACATTTTAGACAGTAACTTGCTGGAGAAGTCTCTGTGGGGACTAGGGAGTAAGATGTCTGATGTATGCTTTGAACACAGTCTCATGCCGCCTCCCTGCTGTGCCCCCAGAGAGAGAACACAGCATGCTGCTGCCATGGGCTCCCCACTGGGGCAGGGCCAGGGCCCTGACATTCGGGCCTTGGTGTCTATTCTCCTAAAGTAGCAGCAGTGGTAACATGCATGAATGAAGCCCGTCAGGCATGGCTAGTGAAGCCTAAGCCAATAAGACAGTGGGTATATGGGCTAAGGGAGCAGTTGTGACTTGGGTTCAACAGATACTTGCCTTGTGAGAAGGGATGCTTGACCTCTATGTGGCCACGTCTAGTCTTTCAAGAGAAGCTGGAAATTTAGACTTTGCATATGAACTCTCTAATCTTTAAATACTACTGCAGATTTACGAAACAGTATAAACTAACAAAACATATCCTTGGATTGGATCAAGTTCCAGGACTGCTAGCTTGCATCCTCTTTCCCAACCTCAGCTAGGGTTACCCTCCGCTCCAGGACAGGGTGGTTGCCAGCACAGCCCAGGTGTCCTCAACTCTCCTCTAAGGCTGTCTCAGCTATAACGTCCTCTGACCATTGCTCCCTGTGGCGGTTAATTTTCTGGGTCAACTTGACTGGTCTACGGAGTACCCAGATATTTGCTTGAGCATTATTCTGCGAGTCTGTGAGGGTGCTTTTGCATGACATTAACTTTTGAGTTGGTAGACTGAGTAAAGTGGATAGACTTCCCTAATGAGAATGGGCCTCATCCAATCAGTTGAAGGCCTAAATAGAACAAAAGGCTAACGCCTGCCCCACCCCCTGCTGAATAAGAGCATTCCTACTGCCTGAGGGCCCTACAAATGGGACACCAGCTTTCCTGCCTTCAGAATCAAGCTGGAACGTTGACTCTTCCCTGGGTCTTGAGCCTGCTGACTACAGATTTTGGGACTAGCCAGTCTCTGTACTCCTGTGTGCCAATTCCTTTTATTAAATCTCTTTACAGACATCTCTACATCTTACTTGTTCTGTTTCTCTTGGTACCTTAGACTAATACATTCCCTTTGATTAAAAGACAGTTAACACCTTTGAGGAAGAAGCTGAACATTTTATCAAATGAAAGCTCTTCTTCTGGCTCACTGATCATTTATACTGTATTTCTAGTGTTGAATATAGTAACAATAGCAACTACTATTTATCAAGCACTTTGTATGTATCAGGCATGGGGTTGAGCAATGCATATATGCTTTCTTACGCAGTTGACACAACACCCCATTCCCCTTGCGGAACATATGAGGGTCCCTAGGTCAAGTGTCATATCCAACCTTCCCAAGCCATGTGCCTCTGCCTGGACCAGTGCCTGGCACAGATGAGGTGCTCATTAGGTTATTCCTGAAATCAAGAAATGAACTCTTCTTTAAAACAGATTATGTTGGCCGGGCACAGTGGCTCATACCTGTAATCTCAGCACTTAGAAAGGCCAAGGTGGGCAGATCACCTGAGGTCAGGAGTTCAAGAACAGCCTGGCCAACATGGTGAAACCACATCTCTACTAAAAATAGAAAAATTAGCCGGCTATGGTGGTGTGTGCCTGTAATCTCAGCTACTCCAGAGGCTGAGGCAGGAGAATTACTTGAATTCAGAAGGTGGGGGTTGCAGTGAGCCGAGCTTGTGCCACTACACTCCACCCTGGATGACACAGTGAGATTCTGTTTCAAAATAAAATAAAATATAAAAATATATTCTGTTTATATCCCCATATTACAGATGAGAAAATGGAATCTCAAGGACAATAAATAACCAGCCCAAGGTAACAGGGCTAAGAAATAGTTGAGCTGAGACATACCCCCAAGACCCTTGAGTTCAAAACCCACATTCTACATCCAGTGTGCATGGAAGAGCCGGGCCCACCTTCAGCACCTGACCTTGGCATTCAAAACTACAACTCTCTGAGCCAGCAAGAATGTCCTCCATGTAGGTTCCTCAACTCTCAGCAAGCCCGAGCTACCCACAGGCTGACAGCTTTACTCCTGGACAGCCCACCAGGGCTTAGAAAGACTAACTTGGGGCCAGGCATGGTGGCTTACACCTGTAATCCCAGCACTTTGGGAGGCTGAGGCAGGTGGATCACTTGAGGCCAGGAGTTGAGACCAACCTGGCCAACACAGTAAAACCTGGTCTCTACTAAAAATACAAAAATTAGCCGGCCATGGTGGCAAGCACCTGTAGCCCCAGCTGCTTGGGAGGCTGAGGTGGAAGGATCGTTTGAATCTGGGAGGTGGAGGCTGCAGTAAGCCAAGACTGTACCACTGCACTCCAGCCTGGGCAACTCTGTCCTCTCCCTGAAAAAAAAATTAATTAATTAAAAAGACAAACTTGAGAGTCTCACCACAGCTTCATCTTTAAAAATGAGAGAAAACCAAGAGAGGAAACCCACTGAAGTCAGATCACCCTCTTTTCATGGAGCTGCTTTGAGGTAGCACGGGAATCTGATGCACAGGCTGAGAAGTGAGACCACAGAGTAACATGAGGCTGACCACACTTGGCCCTGGTGGAAGGTTGTGAGGCAACATGCCCAATTTCCACGAACTCCCTGTCCTTGCATTCTGTCTTGCTCTTGAGCCTCATATAGGTGAAGCTACACAGCAGATCAGCAGATAGAGGATGAATGGTGAGTGGACTTAGGCATATCTCACAAAAGGGAAGTCATACCAACCACAGCTGAGAGACAAGAGAGGGAAAGGATGAAGGACATCACGGAAAGGCTCTGGATAGACGACAGGGAGCATCAGACCTACTGGTTTACAGAAGAGTAAACTGATAACTTGGTCTTGAATGTGGCCACATACACCAGTCTTTTCATCTGCTCCTTAATGATTACACCTTCCCACCCTCCGGTATCTAGAAAGCATCCCTGATTGCTTTGTTCTTCCTGGAAGCCATCTCAGTCCATAAATATACTGGGCAGTGCACATCTGCTTTGTCCAAGACAAACAATGGTCTGATTTCTCTTTCTGTTTCTTACAGCATCGAGCTCCCTTTCAGCGATTTCAATACAACACAGCTGTTCTGATAATGACATAGCCAGGTACAAGGAAAACTGCACAGTCAGAGTGTTATGGCTCTGAACTCCCAGGAACGCTGAGACCCTGAACCCAACACATCCTCAGCCTCAGTTGCCTCATTGAAGCACAAGGCTGGACCAGCTCTGATCATCTCTGACTTAAGTTCTTTTTACTGAGATGGAGTCTCACTCTGTCACTCAGGCTGGAGTGCAATGGCACCATCTCAGCTCACTTGCAACCTCTGCCTCCCGGGCTCAAGCTATTCTCCTGCCTCGGCCTCCCTAGTAGCTAGAATTACAGGCACATGCCACCATGCTTGGCTAGTTTTTCTGTATTTGTAGTAGAGCCAGGCTTTTACCGTGTTGGCCAGGCTGGTCTTGAACTCCTGCCCTCAGGTGATCTATCTACCTTGGCCTCTCAAAGTGCTGGGATTACAAGCATGAACTACCACTTAAGTTCTTTTTTTTTGTTTGTTTGAGACGGAGTCACTCTATCACCCAGGCTGGAGTGCAGTGGCATGATCTTGGCTCACTGCAGCCTCTGTCTCCTGGGTTCAAGCAATTCTCCTGCCTCAGCCTCCCCAGTAGCTGAGATTACAGGTGCCCACCACCATACTGGGTTTAATTTTCATATTTTTAGTAGAGACAGGGTTTCACCATGTTGGTCAGGCTGCTCTTGAACTCCCGACCTCAGGTGATCCGCCCGCCTCAGCCTCCCAAAGTGCTGGAATTACAGGCATGAGTCACCACACTCAGCCTTAAGTTCTTAATACATGAACTCCTGTGTCACTTGGCATTGAGTTCTTTGCAGATAGAAGCCCCTGGAGTCCCCAAGTGCAGCACAGGACCTGGCCATCGCAGGTTCCCCTACATGCCAGTGGAGGGATCCTGTGATTACAAGAGGGCAGAAGGTGAGCTATAAGCCAGGGGTATGCAAGAAGAGGTCTTAGGGCAAGGCCTTTAAGAAGAGGGAAGTGGAGGCTGGAAAACATGAGGAAGAGGTAGGGAATAAGGAAAAGATGTTACTCCATTCTGCTTTCAACTCAATATCACAGCTCTGTTTATTCTGAGAAGCAACCAGCTGCAGCTCCAAAATAGAGATGCTGAGAAACGCCTCTGATGACAGAGACTGCTGCTGAGGGAACAAGGTTAGAACAGCCCTTTGCAAGGGCTGGAGTGAGAGCCCTGAGAGGGGAGACACTCCTGGATCTCTTTCCACTTCCACACGCCCCTGCTGCCTCCTTCCCAGCCCAAGGTAGCCCTAGTTCTTCTTTCCAGGGTATCCAGGGCCCAGGGCTGGCACATGACAGAGCAGAGTGTGGCCCTGCCATTGTTCCAAGCCCCAGCAAGAGTGGTCAGTGTCCCTTGACAGAAGCCCCATGGCCAAGTAGGACAGATGGCTTCCTTCTCCCTGGACCTGAATATCCTTTTCAAGCAACGTCGCTGGGAGCAGGAAAGAGAATGAGACAAGTGGATGGAACCGCAGGGTTTGCTAAGTGTTTGTGTTAAGAGCTTGTGTGTGCTTGCACATATAAGCATGAGAAAAATCACACCAAGTGGAGTTCATGAGGCAGGAAGCCTTGTTTCCAGGTTATTGCAATAGGGCAAGACTATTCCAATAGGCAAGGGAGACTGAACTCAATTCCGACCACAAGGGGAGCAGCTGGGGATTCACAGCCAGTAGGCAGGGTGAGGGAGTCAGTGAAGGGATGAATACCAAGGGGAACCTGGCTAGGTAGCAATGGTGGTGGGGTAGGGGTTGAGGGGGTGGTTCCTGCTGGACTTTATGGAGCTTAGCAGGCCAAGGAGCAGGGCTGGTGGGGGCAAAAAGAGGACTGAGAGGCGGCTGCCTCAAGTTTGGTCAAGGAGGGTCCCTGTCAGTGGAAGGAAAGCAAAGAGAGCTATCTGGGGACATAGCTGATCCCCTCCCTCCCACATGTGAGCATCAGCTCTGTCACCCACTCACTCCACGGCAGAGAGAAAGGATGATCCTAGGCCACCTGGCATCTGCTAACAAGGGCAGTGTGGGTTTGGACCCATACAGGCCCATCCCGTCCCCAAAGTCCATCAGCCTGGGCCTGACTCCACAGCACCCTATTCCCTAGGGCCTGCTTTGTCCCCTGGCTCTTCTGGAATCAAAGAGTCCCTGATATGGTTTAGATGCTTGTCCCTTCTGATTTTATGCTGAAATGTGATTCCCGGTGTTGGAGGGAGGGTCTGGTAGGAGGTGTTTGGGTCATGCAGGCGGATCCTTTATGAATGGTATGGTGCCTTCCCCGTAAGTTTAATGAGTTCATGTGAGCTCTGGTTGTTTAAAAAGAAGGCTGGCACCTCCCCTGCTTCTGCCTTGCCATGGGAGACATCAGCTCCTCTTCCCTTCCACCATGACTGGAAGCTTCCTGAGGCCTCACCAGAAGCCAGGTTGATGCTGGTACCATCCCTGTACAGCCTGCAGAACCATGAGCCAATTAAGCCTCTTTTCTTTATGCATCACCCGGCCTTGGGTATTCTGCTACAACAATGCAAACAAACTGATACAAACCCTGACAGGACTTTCCCCATCAAGGTCCACTGCATTTGCCAGGGACTGATCTGGGGTGACTGAGGGGAGAGGTCATCGTCCTGGGGGCCTGTCACTTTCCTCCCTGTTGAAATGGACACTTGGCTAGACATGGACAGGTGGGCAAGCCCAGACATCCCGCACCTGCACTGTTCAGTCCCTCACCATCCCCAGCAGGACCAAATGGACCCAGTCCAGGTGGACTTTCGGGACTTTTTGTTCAACAGCCTGGAATACCCTCCAGCTGTCACTGTGCCCACTGGAGGGTCTCTCAGGCAGGGCTTGGCTGCCCCCAAAGCCAAGATGGCCATTTGGCTCAGGCCTCACAGGACAAAGGAGCCCTTGACATTATTTCCAAATGAGTCCACTCATTTAGTCAGTGTGTGTGTGGTGTGTGCGTGCGTGCGTGCCTGTGTGTTTAAAACTATTAATTGGTAAAAGTAAACACTTAAACGACATCACAATGTTTGCAGCCCTATTTGGCTATTTCTCTCTCTTCTTCTTTCTTAAACCAGAGAGACTCCAAAAATGGAAGAGGCCCAGGCTTCTCTAGAACTCTAGAGACCCTGGTGTCAGGCACCTTCTGCCTCCTCACACTGAGCATTCCAATGCCAGCCAAGCCACCACACTCTGCCGCCGCCTCAGCTGCATCCTCTTCTCAGTCCAATTCTGTGTCTGAGGCTGCAGCTCCTCCCTCTCCCTGCACCCTTCTCCTGCCCCAGCCCAGCACTGCCCTCTGCTCTCCACACATAGCCACAAACACCCCTTGATATGCTTGAGTGGGAACCTTAGAGCCCGGTCCTCTCCCAGCCTCTATTGTGTATGCTCACAAGTTTTCAACGAGACTTCCTGACTCCCTCTGGGGAAATGGGATCGGTGACAAGAAATCTGCATATAGTAAAGACTGACCTGCACAGGAATGCTGCTCAGGAAATACCTGCCTGGGAGCGAGAGGACAGGTGGCGAGAGGAAGAGGCTGGAAGTTGTTGCCATGCCCAGATGCCTGCTCAGCTTCTGCCTGGAACTGACTCCATAGGATTTTTGGCTGACCATGATCTGGCTGGTGGAAAGACTTTCTGAGATTAATTAGGCAAAGGCCCAGAACCCTGGGCACCCAAATCTAGAAGCTGGATGTTGCCTGGATGATTGCTTTGTTTACATAGGAGACAAACAAGATTAGCACAAAACCTCAGAAGATGGGAACTGGGGGGATTAGTCTAACGTCCTAAAAGCAGTAGACAGCCTCCCCCTGGGGGATGGAGAGATCGAGGGGGTAGGAGGTACTGGGGTGGATCTGTCCTCAGGGAGAGTGAACTAATTCTAGGATCAGCAATGAAGTGAGATTTTCTAGTGACTTGTGCCACCCCAAGACCCAAGAGCCACGATGTGCTTCTCTGAGTTTCAGAACTTCTTGTCGATCACGGCAAGTAGCGCAGGTGGGTCCTTGTCCTATTTGACAAAGAAGCTTCTTTGAAGCATGGTATCAAGAAGAGGCAAGGCAGGCATGCCAGGGTTGGCTGCCAGAGGCCTCGTGTTTCTGGGGCAGTGTCAACAGAAAAATAAAACATCAGGTATGATGAGTGCTTCTGTCTCAAATGCTTCTATTAGGACTAGGTCTGAAGTCCATTGCTTTATTTCATAACTAAGGAGCAGTTTTACAGCCTCTGACAGGAAGGTAAATTACCAGCAACGGCTGGCTGGAACAGTCCTCACATCAGGGTCACCTCAGGCCCTCCTAGCTTTAAGGTGTGCACATTTTGCCTTCTAGGAGGGAGCACAGGCTAGTACTAATAACCTTAAAAGGTGGCTCACACCTGTAATCCCATCACTGTGGGAAGCCAAGGCGGGTGGATGACCTGAGGTCGGGAGTTTGAGACCAGCCTGACCAACATGGAAAAACCCTGCCTCTACTAAAAATCCCCTCCCAGCCCAAAAAATAGCAGGACTACTAAAAAAAAGACAGACGTGGTATCATATGCCTATAATCCCAGTTACTCGGGAGGCTGAGGCAGGAGAATCACTTGAAACTGGGAGGCAGAGGTTGCAGTGAGCTGAGATTGTGCCATTGCACTCCAGCCTGGGCAACAAGAGTGAAACTCTGTCTCAAAATAAATAGATAAGTAAATAAAAATAAGATAATATCTTTGGGGTATTTTTAATGAGCTGGTACAAATGTTAACTCATTTAATCCTCAAAGAAGTTGGTACTATCATTCTCCTACGATGTTACATATGGGGAAACTGAGGCATGGGAGATTAAAGGAACTCTCTCAGTGCCACAGAGGTAGGAAATGGCAGATCTGTTTCCTGTTTCTTTAACCAGTACCCCACACTGTCTCTCAAGGAAACATACAGGACATCACCACATTGCAGAGGAAAGAAACCAAGGCTTGGGCAGGTCCCTGTCTTACTAAGTTTTTTCTTTTTCCACAGAAAGAGACCAAGGTTAAGGTGTCATGGGTCTCCTGCCTTCCCTCTGGCTAGGGATGAACTTCAGGTTTGTGATTGCAATCAATTTAACAAACACCTTTGTGTACCCACCCAGTAGGCAGAGAGAGTAAGTACAGAAGGACTAAGTAGTGATCCAGGGACTTACAGCCAAGTTGGGAAGACAGATATCGCCATCAAATAGCACCACACGGCACAGTGTGGTCATGGCAAAAGAAGTGGACACGAAATTATGTCTGGGGAGCAGCACGAGTGAAGGAAGTTAATTTTACTTTATGGGAAAGGCGGGATCTGAGTTGGACTTTCCAGGCTGGATAGGTTTGTAAACAAGAAGAGGTAGGTTGAAGGATGTCAGCAAAACTTAACGTGCATATGGGCAAATGGCAGGAAAGCCTGAGGCTTGCTGACGATGTCATCGGATGTGTCAAGGTTTACAGAGGTGACTCTGTCCACATGCAAAGGACAGATTTGTAGGAGGAGACCCTGGGGCAGCAGTCAAGTGGTCAGTGTATTGATTTGGGGAAGAATAAGTAGTGTCTTACTCAAGATGGGGCAATAATGAGGAAAAAGGAGTAGATGAAGGAAGATATCCCAAGGTGGAATCCACAAGAACTGACAGCCACTTAGAAGAAGCGACGATGTTTCCTACAATCTTTTCCGGTCATCGCGACATTGGTGACGCCACTCATCAAGTCAGGATGAGAAGGTGGGGCTGGAAGGTTCTGGGATCATCCATATGCAGGTAGACAAAGTGGGAAAGGCAATAATGCTTAACTGTAGCTCAAGAATGCATGGCAAAATTCTGCTCAGTCCCTGCAGTGCTGAGTGGCATGTCTCCCTGTCCCACATCTCCATATCTCTGCCTGTCTAAGGCTCCTCTTGGTAAAGCCCGCCTCAAGTTTCACCTCCATCAAGAAAAACCTCCGCTTTTCTTCATGTTCTCCAGCAAGACAAACTGTGTTCCCTTTTCAGCACATCTTGCTTATTGTAAAAGTGTTATGTTTATCCTTTGGGGCTACAAGTTTCTGGAAAGCTGGAAATAGAGTGTTACGCACTTTTTTTTCCTAGTTGTATTCAGCATAGGAACTGGAATTCATGGAGGAGGCCATCATTCACCCAGGAGTGTGGAACCCAACTGCCCTGGCTGAAGCCCCTCAGGTGCATTCTCTGAGCTGCTTGTGGGACACCTCATGGAAGACACCCTGAAGCCTCTGGTGGTGGTCGGTGGCACAGAGGGCAGAGCTGAGCACAAGCCACAGCTCTACCCCTTGCTAGTTATGCAGAGACTCATATCCAACTATCCTGAGCCCTGGCTTCTTTCTCTGTAAAATGGTGACGATGATGTAGCTGTTTTAGCGCTGTTGGGAGGACGCCCTGCCAGGTGTTCATATGTAGAATGTGTGGACAGCCCCGGGCCCTGGGACTCAGCTGGTACACAGGCTCTTAACCGGGGTAGCCGCTTGTGTGCATGCGTGAAGACAGGAGGCCGGGCCCTGGTCTAATCTTAGCCCTGCAGCGCCCTGGGTATTTCCTCACTTCCTCATCTACAGCACGCTGGGGAGTAATCGTGGCCCACAGGACTGGGGGTGGGGGAAGCGGCCGGTAAGAACTCACATGAACACGTTCCAGGAACGCCAAGTGACTGTCACAGCTCAGTACATGGCAGGCATTTCTGAGGCTTCTGCCAATCAATAGTCACCATGCAACCTACCCAGACAGGACATGGGTAAGCCCCTGAGCCTCTGCCTGGCTCAGGGGAGGAGGTTCATGATGAGAAAGAGGAGGACTTGCAAGAAGGGCAGGGCGAGAGCCAAATCAGAATCACAGAGGCTTAAGGCAGCAAGAGCCATCAGATAGTCCATGTGGGCACTCCCTCTTGGCCACTTCCTGCTTGAATTCTTCTAGTGATGAGGAACTCACTACCTCAACATTTCTGCCACCTGTCCCACTGCTCAGAGCTCTAATGATTAGAAAGCTTTCCTTTATATTCATCCCAAATCTACTTTTAACTTCCTGGGCCTGCTGGTGGAGATGCACAGAACAAAACCCCTCTCACTTCCACCTCCTGACCATTCACTAGTGGAAAACAGCTCCTCTGCTCTTACAGGCCTTCTCTAGTCTGACCTGCCTTAGTTCCTTCAAACACTTCTCACAAGACCTCATCTCTGGCTCCCCGCTCTCCCTTGAAGCTTCCCAAAAGCTGGTTCAAGAGGGGCCCTGAGAACTGGGCAGAAGACCAGAGTACCCTGATCTGACAGGGTGGCCTGGCCCTTGTCCCTACTCCAATGAGGGTGTCCCTCTTTGTCATAAAGACTTGGGAAGATGCTCCATGGAGGTGACACTGTCACACCCACTGAACCTCATTTCCACCCAGCAGTTCTAGATTTCCCATGGGAGCCATTCCAGATTTTCTGTGGGAGCAATTCCAGATTTCATGTGGGAGCTGTTCTAGATTTCGCATGGGAGCGGTCCTAGATTTCCTGTGGGAGCAGTTGTGGATTTCCCATGGAAGCGGTTCTAGATTTCCCGTGGGAGCAATTCTAGATTTCATGTGGGAGTGGTTCTAGATTTTGCATGGTAACAGCTCTTTGCCTGCACCTGTCTCTCAGAGACAGGCTCCTGAGGCTGGGTCCCTCCTGTCTCTACTGCTACAAAGGGTGTTTAGCAAGGCCAGAGGGTCCCAGGGAAGCCTTGGTAGGGGAAACAAAACACTGCTGGGGCCAAGTGAATGTGGGGGTAAGGTGTTGCTTTGCCAAAGGCCCACAGGTGTTGGGAAGGAGGACGGATACTGTCAGAGGAACAGAGAACCCTGCTTCCCCCAGTCATCTCTCAGCAAAAACACAACACCTTCCTCAGGTGAGAAAGTCATCCTGTCAGTAAGCCCCTGGGTCAATGATTGTAGAAACCCCTAGCCCTTCTCCATCAAGCTAGAAGAGCCACAGTGTGGGGGTGCCAACACTTAAAGTCTGGGTCTCACCAGCAGAAGGAAATGACACATACCTGCCAGGCAGACAGGGCCTGCCTGTGAGTCACACCCAGGAAGTGGAGAGGGGAGGACAGGTCGACCCAGGGGCGAGAGAAGGGGAGGCCCCGGAAAGTGCAGGCTCCTGGCACTGCCCTGAGGCTCTAACTTTTCAATCCAAGCCCTGCCTCCAGGATGAGGAACTGGGTCAGCAAAATGACAGGAGGCTCAGGGCCAGACCTGGATTAGAACAGACCTGCACAGACAGGTCAGCAGTTTGTGTCCATAAAAGGAATTTCCAAGGGAGACGCGGCCTGCCCTTCTCACCCGCAGACCCAGCCAGGTTGGTTAGTAAACATTAGACAGGGCATGCTCATTTGGCGCGTCACCTTTGA
Organism: Alouatta palliata; assembly: GCA_004027835.1. Taxonomy (NCBI): domain Eukaryota; kingdom Metazoa; phylum Chordata; class Mammalia; order Primates; family Atelidae; genus Alouatta; species Alouatta palliata. The sequence continues at coordinate 88,448 of PVKV010000643.1, read as the reverse complement.
ACACTCAGAGTGCGCTTGCTTGGCACATGGGGCAGGGCTGACTGCAATGATGAATATGAGGATGAGAAAAATTCCTGAGGGAGGCTGCCTGCATCAGTGGGGTTATCAGTGAAGAGTAGTGTGTGGGTATGGAGGGGAGCAGGTGGCGCTGATAGACTCCACAGCCCAGTTCATCCACATGCAGAGGTCCCCAGGACCGTACTTCATTAAGAACACTAGAAAAGCAAGCAGTGACCCTCAGCCGCACCTACCATCCCTGGGGAGACCATGTTGGATACCAGAAATAGAAGGGTCCTCCAGCTCCCTTAGTATGACCTAATTTTACAGAGAAGGTGCCTGGAGCCCATAAGCCCCCAACCTAAGGTCCCTCCCTGAAGTCAGAGGGAGAGCTGGAGCCATCTGCTCTCCCTTTAAAGAGCCAAAATCAGGCCAAAAGCGGTGGTTCATGCCTGTTATCCAGCACTTTGGGAGGCTAAAGTGGGAGCATCGCTTGAGGCCAGGAGTTCAACACCAGCTGGGGCAAAAAAGTGAGACTCCATCTGTACAAAAAGTAAAATAAAAAATAAGCCAGGCATGGTGGTGTATACCTGTGGTCCCACCTACTCAGGAGGCTAAGATGGGAGGATCACCTGAGCCCGGGAGTTTGAGGCTGCAGTGGGCTATGATTGCACCACTGTACTCCAGCCTGGGCAATAGAGCAAGACCCTATATTAAATAAACAAAAAGAAAACAAATAAAAAGAAATAAAAAGCTAACTCCAACTGGGCGTGGTGGCTCATGCCTGTAATCCCAGCACTTCGGGAGGCCAAGGTGGGCGGATCACAGGTCAAGAGATCAAGACCATCCTGGCCAATATGGTGGAACCCCATCTCTATTAAAAAAAAAACAAACACAAAAATTAGCTGGGCGTGGTGGCACATGCCTGTAGTCCCAGCTTCTCAGGAGGGCGAGGCAGGAGAATTGCTTGAACCTGGGAGGCACAGGTTGCAATGAGCTGAGATCTTGCCACTGCGCTCCAGCATGGTGACAGAGCGCGACTCCATCTCAAAAAAAGAAAAGCTAAATCCAGAGCTTAACAATGTATAGGTATGGACACAGAGTGTGGAATAGACACTGGTGACTCAGGAGGGTGGGAAGGGGGTGAGGGATAAGAAATTACTTAATGGGTACAACATACAGTATTCGGGTGATGGTTGCACTACAGGCCCAGACTTTACCACTATGCAACGTATCCATGTTATCCATGTAACAAAACCACACTGACTTGTACCCCCTAACTTTATACCAACAGAAGGCACAAATCCTACCCAACCTTCCCTATATTACTCCGCTGACCATTTGAAAGACCAGTATAGGAACTGGATATATTTAGAGAACAACTGGGGGGCCTTGCTGGCTGTCATCTGGAAGGAGAAGAAATCCCCACATCTAGACCCAGAGGGCAAGAGAAATGTAGTTTTGGCTTTTTCTCCCCATCTTGCTAGTGAAAAGGTCCCAGGTGCAATGTACCACACAAAAGTCTTTCACATCCTTTTTAGAAAGTTCACAAAATATTTGTGTCATTTGGTAGTTCACAGTGTTTTGAGGCATCGTGCCCAGGGAAATCGTGCCCTCTCACCCACCTCCACCCCTTTAGGATTGCATTGCCATGGGGTTCTGCCACTGGATCAGGAGCAAGCTAGCTCACAGGTCACACTGGCTCCAAAGACAGAGGAAGGGGGCTGGAAGGAGGGAGGGACCTGGGACAACCACAACTGAATGCTCTTGGGCTGTCCTCTGGCCTCTGTGACAGCTCCCTCCCCCCCCATCCCTGCCTGGGCCAGGCCTTCTCTGAGCATCAACTGCCTCCCATCATCATACACTTCCTCCTCCTCAGCCAGCATCCTCCTTGCCAGCCTCGCACCTTTCCATGGATTCCTCAGGCTGCCTGATTACAGCACATCTCCCATTCTGGATGTTACGTTCTGGAAGGTCAGGGAGGACTGTGTCTCTTTATACATCACACTAGTCCTTGAATCTAGTTGACCCAGTGACATTTGCTGGCTGAATAAATGCAAGTGAACTTTTACCTATGTGAGAACATGGGGATGTATAATTTTTTAGTCACTGTAATAGATAGACCTAATGTCGGCTGGACCCTTCCCCCTTCAAATGTATGGCATGTTGAATAAACCATAACAAAACATCTTAATCACATCGAGCGCTAAAGAGGAAAATCTCACGTGTCAGAAATATCCAGAAAAATCCAATGCAGTGTGTGGGCACTGAAGCTATGGAGGCCACCAGCGTATCAGAGGATGTCGGCTCACGAGCTGGGGCTGGGGATTTAATGTCCATGCAGGGTGATGACTTCAGGTTCCAGACCCTTGTGAGGCAGGTATTAACACAGCAAATACCGTCCTGACTACCAGGTGGGTCAGGGCACTAGAAATGCTGTTCACAAGCCCTGGACATAAAGAAACTTGACCTCCGTCTGGGTCCCAGGAAAGAAAGAAAGGGAGAGAGGAGGAAAGAAAGAGAAAGTAAAACCCGAAACCTGTGTCATTCTACTTACATGCAGTGAGAATTCTAATCCAAGTAATTAAAATAAAAACAAATCCAGAGATGGTGACAAATGATTCAGGCAGAGGAAAAAGCAGAACTTCAGAAGACATTTCCACAAGCAAAAGCACATAAATACCGTGCTCCTGCCACCCCAATTCACAGTGACGATCCGTACAACCAAACAATCCACCTAGAGAAAGCGGCAGCACATGCACATTATAGATTAGAAAATCAAGAACTGAAGTAAATGCAGTAACTCAGGACAAGTATATTTGCGAGGCCAGGTGTGGTGGTTCACGCCTGTAATCCCAGCACTTCGGGAGGCTGAGGCAGGCAGATCGCTCAAGATCGGGAGTTTGAGACAAGTCTGGCCAACATGGTGAAAGCCTTTCTCTACTGAAAACACAAAAAGTTAACCGGGCATTGTGGTGTGCGCCTGTAGTGCCACCTACCTGGGAGGCTGTGGCAAGAGAATCACTTGAACCTGGGAGGTGGAGGCTGCAGTGAGCTGAGATCGCGCCACTGCAATCCAGTCTGCGTGCCAGAGCAAGACTCCGTTTCAAAAATACATATATTTGCAATATCTAAATAAAAAAGAAGGTGTACAAAGTCCAAGATAATAATTCTAATGGCTAAAATGGTGAGGAGAGATGTTGAAAAGAAGGTAACACTATAATACCAGTCAACAATAGTTTGGGAGATGAGAGTAAAAAAAGTAGAGTCAAAGTGTCATAAAATTCTTCCAATTTGGTGAGGAGGATAATGATATTGATTAATGTTAGACTTTTAATTCAAGTATGTGTTAAAAAACAAGAAAAACCATTAAAATAATAGAAATCTAATATATAACTCCTAAACCAGTAGGCTGTAAGAGGAGAAAATAATAAACACATAATCAATACAGTGAAAGGCAAGAGGTGAGAAAAGGCAAAGATGAACCATGGCAAACAAAATAATGTAGTATACATACACTAAATATATTAGAAGTCTTAATAAATAAAGAAGCTTAAATTACCTGTTAAAAGACAAAGACTCTTAGATGTAATTTTTTAAAAATCCAGCTATTTGTAGTTTACAAGAAGCAAATCTAAAAGCATTAATACATCAAAAGTTAAAGAGACAGGAAAATATAAACCAGCTACTAAAGCTTACATTGCTATATAAAATAGCAAACAAGATTTGAAGAAAAACATAAAAAATATGATTATGAGGAATCATGATGTTAAAAAGGAAAAATTTGCCAAGAAGTTTACATTCATAAGCTTATATGCACCAAAACACAAAGAATTACAAATAGGAAGCAAAAGTGGACAGAAACGCAAAAAAATTGCTTTTCTTCTTCATGGTTTCATTTGACCTGAGTGCTACAAAACTGTGCAGCAGTCAACTCAACTGAGGATGGCTCAACTCAGCTCAACCTACAATGCAGAGCTATGTCCACAGCCCTGTGCTGCCCTGGGGCAATTTAGATGGTTCTAAACAATCTACCGAGGAGGGGAGTAGAGAATGAGGACGAAGAGAACTAATGGGAAAAAGGGAACATCTACTACATTTAAGACATTGTGCTACAAACTAAGTAAACCTTCTTATGTAACCTCACAGAAATCCAATGAGGTTGGATTGCTTACTAGTAATTCCAATTACTACTAGTAACCTCAATTTACAGAGTAGAAACTGAGTTTCAAAGATATTAAGTAACTTTTCAGAGGTCACATGACTGAGGAGCAATAGAGTCTGAATTCAAGTCATCTGATATAATCTCCAGGAGGCTAGGAACCATATTTTCACTTTATATCCCTAGTGTGTAAAACCATGCCTGGTGCCGATTAGGCACTTGATAAATATCAGATGAATGAACGAATGAATGAATGAATGAATACAGATGTAATTCCAAGCATGTGCATTTCCTACCATACCATGGCACCTACTCTGTTATCTCATTTACTCTTGGCTATCTATATCTTTATCTCACTCAGATCTCCTCTTCAAAAAAGGCTCCTCTCTCCAGCCTGACCCATTTCCCCTCACTCATTCAGAGCTGACAAAGGAGAGAGAAGAAAGCCTGGTCTCACAACAACAGAACCAATTTCCTTAAAAGCTGGTGGATGGAAAATGATGCTCCTCATAGTGGTTAAAGGACAAGGCAGGCATGGGGTGGCCCCCCTGCACTGGAGATTTGCAAGGAAATGAATTTCCCATTCTCTGCTGTTAGTTGCTGGTTACCTCCCTATCCTATAACATCATGAGAAGATCCCTGGAAATGTGAGGGCCATGAGGGATCAATATTTAAACACCAACTGAAGTGGCTCTGGAACCATTCAAGTGGTGAGAAAATTCTTGGGGACAGAAGAAGCATCAGAGGAATTTCAATTTGTCATTTTTTTGTACTTTTTATTTTGAAATAATGATAGACGCAGAGGAAGTTGCACAAATAGCACACAGAGTCCTGAGTACCCTTGACTCATCTTCCCCCAATGGGGACAACTTGTAGTATATTAATATCAAAAACAGGAAACTGACATTTACATAATACTGTGACTGAACTACAGACCTGATCCCATTTTCACTTTTTTTTTAAAACATGGAATCATTCTTGTGTGTGTGTGTGCGCTCGTGTGTGTGTACTGTAGTTCTATACAATTTTTTTTTTTTTTTTGAGACAGAGTCTCACTCTGTCACCAGACTGGAGTGCAGTGGCACGATCTTGGCTTACTGCAACCTCTGTCTCCCAGGTTCAAGCAATTCTCTTGCCTCAGCCTCCCTAGTAGCTGGAACTACAGGCATGTGCCACAATGCCCAGCTGATTTTTGTATTTTTAGTAGAGATGGGGTTTCCGCATGTTGACCAGGATGGTCTCGATCTCTTGACCTCATGATCTACCCGCTTTGGTCTCCCAGAGTGCTGGGATTACAGGTGTGAGCTACCGGCAGTTCTGTGCAATTTCATCCCATGAACACACTCATGTGACCATCACCACAATCAAGATACAGAACTGTTTCATCACCATAAAAAGACTTCCTTGGGTTACTCCTTTTAGAGGAACTTGCACCCCTACCCGTCTTCGCAACCTCTAGTTTGCTCTCCATCTCTACAGTTTCATCTTTTAAAGAATGTGATATCAATGGAATCATACAGTATGTGACTTTTTGAGATGAACTGTTTTTTCATTCAGCATGATACCCTTGAGATCCATCCAGGTTGTTGCCGTGTCAATAGTTTGTTCATTTTCATTGCCAAGTAGTATTTCATGGTATGACTATACCAGTCTCCCACTGAAGGACATTTGCGTTGGTTCCATTTTTACGCTGCTGACTACAGCTCTTTGACAAGAGGGCTAGTCCTGCTTCAGGATGCAGATCCTTCAGAATTCCTGGTGAGCCTTGAGGATCTGTACTGCATTCCATGAATTAACTGGCTTTTCGGCTGTGGTTCATTCTTATCAATCTTTCAAGTTTGAAGCAAAACACCAACTTTTCCAAAGTCCTTGTGTTGATAACCATCTCCCTGGCCAGAGCCTTGCAGCTTCCTTATAATCCCACAGACATCCTTTACTCTTTGCCCTTAGCTCTGGCCCGGGGCCGAGCAGAGTCAGTGAGCCTTTGTTGAATCAGTAGATTAACAGCAAAGCTGTCGTCACAGTCGTTTCCTATAATACAGGCCACTCCCACCTGCAGTCACAACACATTGCTGGAAGCCACATAGAGAGGGACTGTCATCACTAAGGGGCCATGTTTTCTTACTTAACAATGTTGTAATTATAATATAGATAGGACCACTGTGGCCGGGCACAGTGGCTCACGCCTGTAATCCCAGCACTTTGGGAGGCCAAGCCGGGTAGATCAACTGAGGTCAGGAGTTCAAGACCAGCCTGGCCAACATGGCAAAACCCCTTCTCTATAAAAAGTACAAAAATTAGTCAGGCATGGTGGCGTGTGCCTGTAATCCCAGCTACTTGGGATTACAGTAGTCAGGGATTACAGGAGGCCGAGGCAGGAGAATCACTTGAACCCAGGAGGCGGATGTTGCAGTGAGCCAAGGTCGAGCCAGGGGACTCCAGTGTGGAAGACAGAGTGAGATTCAATCCCAAAAAATAAATAAATAAATAAGTAGATAGGCTCACCAGCAGGGCTCTCAGATGGTTCTGAAGTGTTACTATTCTAGAAAATAGTGGAACAAACTTCTTTTTAATTGTATTTCTACAGATCTGATTATTTCACTAGCAAAGAAGCCTAGAGCTAGAATTACTGAGTCAGAAGGAATACATTCTTATATTTCTGGTACACGCTGCCAAGTTTCTTTCCAGAAAGGTAGCTGTACTCTGCCATAACAAATTACCACCAATTTAGAGGCTTAAAACAACACTGATTTATCTTACCATTCTGGTGGTCTGAAGTCCTAAAACCAAGGTGCTAGTAGAGTTGACTTCCTTCTGGGGTGCTAGGGGAGAATCCTCCTTCCTGTCTTTTCCAGCTCCTACAGGCTACCACATTCTTTGGCTCGAGGTTCCTTCCTCCATCTTCAAAACCAGCAGCATAGTGCCTTCCAGTCTCTCTCTTTTCTCTCTTTCTGACTTCTGCTTCTGTTGTTGCACAGCCTTCTCTTGCTCTGACCTTCCTGCCTCTCTCTCTTAAGGACCCTTGTGATAACTTTAGATCCAATCAGATACTCCAGGATAATCTCCCCATCTCACGATCCTCAACTTGATTGCATCTGCAAAGTGTCTTTGCCACATAAGGTGGCACACGTCCAAGTTCTGGAATTAGGATGTGGACATCTTTGGGAGGCTGTTATTAGACAGTCTGCAGCAGAGTATTAGAGCTAGTGTGCCTTTTGAATGAGAACAAAGTATAGTCTGGAGTGTTAAGCGACAGAATCAGAAAGAGTCGTTTACTGTAAGAACATCAGTCCATCAAGACTGAAGAGCAAGGTGGTTTCTCAGCTCTAGATATAAGCAGTATAATAAAAATATCATCCTTTAAATTCAGAGATGATTTCATGGGTAGACCATCCCTAATATGAGCAATATAATAAAAATATCCTTTAAATTCAGAGACGATTCCATGGAAAGTCCATCCCTAATACTGACATTGGGTTCAAGCCCAGGAAAGACAGAACAAAGAGCAAACGCATGAATTGGTTGGTGAGATCCTACAAACAGGTCAACAAGACAAGGCAGGCAAGCTCAGTTACCTTTGTAGCGTAACAATTGTCAAACAGCCCAGCGGTATGCAAATGATTTGTTGACGTATACTTCACAGTCTCAAAGCTACCTGTTCTTTCTGCAAAGTTTTATTTTGTTCCCAGCAATAACATAATTACACGCTGCCAATTTTCAAGCAGTTTTGATGTCACTATTTTCCTCTGTTTTCCAAGTTTAACAGTCCTTCCAAGACTCAACATACCTGCTGGCCACAAATCACAAAGTGCTACCGTAAGAAGCTTGCACATAGACTGCTGGGAACCTCAACTGTTTAATCTGTCTGCAACGCCTCCTTTCCCTGGTTGGGAGAATTTCACTGGCTTTCTTTGTGGGACTATTTCTCCTCCCAGGCCAGCCTTCTGCTGCTAGTGGAGAGGGCTCATCAGAGAGCACCATCTCCTCTTCCTCCCCATCCCGGCCTGGACCACTGGATGGAGCATATTAATCAAGAGGAAGCAAACAAAATACCCCACCCTTTTGCCTGTGGGAGTTAGTCCAGAAATGGACACATAATCTTAGTCAAACTAATCACAGTCCTTCTTTGACATTTTTTAAACTTTAGCTTGAGGAAAAGGACTTTTCTCTGGGTGATGGAGCTGTGGCTGGCAGCTTGGACACCATTAGCCACCAAGTTCCTTGCTTTGGGCACAAATTGTTCTGAAAGAATTAAGCCAACCCCAAAACCTAAAATGCAATAAAAAATAAAAAATAAAGAAAAAAGAAGCCAACATGTAGTGACAGCCAGAGATGTGTGTGAGAGAGAGAAGCAGAGGCAGAGGGGCAGACCCAGAGACCTCTAAGGTTCTGGATGAGGTCCTGGTTTCCGTCACACCTGAGTTCAGCTGCTTCCTCCATCTTCCCTTAATTTGGGTATGTGAGCCAAGGTGAATCCTCTCTTTTGGGTTTCCATCATCTGCAACTAAGAGTGCTAGGACAATAAACAGGGGTGTGACGCCTGCCTTTCCCTATTTCATCTTCAATAGCAGGCCTATTCCTGCTGATGCTCTTTTTCCCCTGCTCTTGGGAAACATGTTACAAAGCCACCCATAGTCAGGTCTAAGTGACTGATAAGGTTTATGGAGTTGACACTCCAGGCCTTTCACCTTCATGCAGCTGAGCAGTGGAAATCGTGCCTCCTGAGCAGCCTCCCATGCCTGGGAACAGCCCTGCCCCAGTTGCCTCATCTGTTCACACGCTGTCTTGGTCTGGCCTTGGTCTGCCACTACTGGGTGGATACAGGGCTGTGCTGTGATGACCACATTATGTGAGAGAGAGAGAGAGAGAGAGGGAGAGAGAGAGAGAGAGAGACAGACAGAACGCACACATGAGTGAATGAGTTAGGAGCTGTTTACTCATACTCACAGGTAAGTATGAGTAACACATGAGGGCACAGTTAGGCCAAGCTGGACCCTTCCTATCCCATATGAAGAAAGGACAGAAAGAAGAAAACTCTACAGCAGGTTGGTAAGCAATACACCCTGCATCCGAGATGTCCTAGCAAAAACCAGCACTTTCTTGAACAAGGAGTGCCATCTCCAAAGCTGAGGGTGACTGGCCTGTGGTGGTACCTCCCTATCCATCCCCTACTGCCCTTGACTTGAGTATTGGAGAAAAACACAGCCCCCAACATTAACGGCCCAACTGATATGTAGCTCATGGCAAACTTACACAATAAATCTTCTGGGCCTCTTCTGTGGTGGATGCTAAATAAACATTTTTGGATTGCTAACTAAATATTTTTGCAATGAATCCCCTTTAATCCCAAGACTAGACGAGCAGTCCCATGAAAATGTGGCTCTCCACTTCTCTGTATCCTTTAGGTGACTGTAGCCTGGGCTGGCATAGGGGAAGGAGAGCCCCATACTTCTTATTCAATCCTTCGTATCTGTTCTTGTTATGTAAAATGCTATGGTCTTGTTCTAAAATCTATCCCCATGAAAATGGACTAATACATTACTATTATTAGTAGTAATTATTATTAGTGTATTAGTCCATTTTCATGTTGCTGATAAAGACATAGCTGAGACTGGGGAATTTACAAAAGAAAGGTGTTAATTGAACTTTCAGTTCCACCTGGCTGGGGAAACCTTACAATTATGGTGGAAGGCAAGGAGGAGCAAGTCACGCCCTACATGGATGACAGCAGGCAACAAGAGCTTGTGCAAAGAGACTCCCGTTTCTCAAAACCATCAGATGTCATGAGACTTACACATTATCACGATAACGGCATGGGAAAGACCTACCCCCATGATTCAATTACCTCTCACCAGGTCCCTCCCACACGTGAGAAGTCAAGATGAGATTTGGGTGGGGACACAGCCAATGCATATAAAATAATATGCATCCAAGTAAGTGAAAGCTCCTTTCTTGACTGATTCTACAGCACAAAGAAGTTTACAAGTGTGGGCTGACTCCGATGACCATCCCCCACTCCCCCTGAAGACATTAAGTAGATCATGGTCTTGCTCCAACAAGCATTTAGAAGGGGTTGAGATGGTTGGGAGGCTCTTCCTGTCTTTTGCTTTTGTTTTTTGTAGGAACACATATTGGCCTTTCCTTGGCCTTCCATGCGTCAGCCTACACTGGAGACTACGAATTCTACAGGTGAGTAGGTGGCTGAAAAAAGCACTTTGGCAGCTTACCAAGATACGTGCACAGCGTTGCTTTAGAAAAAATAATGGGCTGATGGGGAACCACCAGCCTTAGGAACTGGTGAGCACTTTGAAAGCTGGAAGAGTCAGGGACAGCAGTGCTTGGAACAGCAGAAGGGTGCTGGTCAGCTGGGGAGAGGACAGGCAGCCCCAACCCTCAGTGGGGCCCCTGAGTCACCCATGATGGGCACAGCAGAGCCGCTGGTGTCAGCTCCCTGCCCAGAGGAAGTGAAGCCCAAACAGCAGACTGAGTCATATTTATTGAAGAGACCATGGGAACAAAAGCTGTAGACAGGAGCTTGTGCGGAGGATGGCATTCAAACTGCTTTTACCATCCCATTAGCAGTTTCTCTTTCCCTCGAGTGGATGGGCTACGTGGGAAGTGGGTTACGAAAATCAAACAAAGGTTCCATTTTCACAATGCCCTTCAACCGGCGGTTTTAACCCTACATAACCAGGTATGTTTTGAGAGATCGGCTGACTGCTGACATTTTAGGTGTAACACTTCCTCAAAGAATAAGTCTATGATTTATTCAAAAGATAGTGTTGATGAAATTATCCTGCATATTATAAAATGTTGAAAATGGAAAGTTTTAAATTGCAAAGACTAGTTGGAGGCATTAGTACACTTTTTTGGGGGGTGGGAGATAAAGGATATTTTTGGAAACTCAGTTCTAGCCTCAGATGGAATCTACTACCGGAAGGCAACAAATTCAGGGTCTAGACAAACTCTTTTTCTGCAATGCTGTGGAACCTTAGGTAAGGGACTTTTATGTGTTCTTATTTTTGTGTTTTTATTTTAAACGTAAATAAAACATTTCTACAATCCCAAATTAATCACTTCTAACATCTTAGGGACCATTTTCTCACTTGCGAATAAAAAGGTTGGACCAGGTGATTGTTACGGTTCCTATTGGCTTAATATTCTTTGAGTCCATGACTTTCTATTCTATGGGTCCAGGAAGAACACAGATTAAGTCCCACTACTCCTTGTGAAATATATATATTTCATTTTTAGAGACAGGGTCTTGCTCTGTCACCCAGGCTGGAGTGCAATGGTATAAGCATAGCTCATTGCAGCCTGGAACTCCTGGGCTCAAATGATCCTCCCATCTTAGCCTCATGAGTAACTGAGACTAAAGACTACTGGTGTGCACCATGGTGAATGCTCCAAATATATATATATTTTTTCACCACTGCACTTCGCCCAGGCTGAAGTGCAGTAATGTGATCTGAGCTCACTACAACCTCCACTTTCCAGGTTCAAACAATTCTGCTGCCTCAGCTTCCCAAGTGGCTGAAAAATTAGGCTTCCCAATGCCTAATTTTTGTATTTTCAGTAGAGACAGCGTCTTGCCATGTTGGCCAGACTCATCTTGAACTCCTGACCTCAGGTGATTTGCCTGCCTCTGACTCCCAAAGTGCTGGGATTACAGGCATGAGCCACCATGTCTGGCCCCAAATACTTATATTTTTAAAAAGTTAGTTATAACTGTGGTTATAACTAATTCTGGTTAGTTACAATTGTAGTTAACCTGTATTTTAAAAAAGTTAGTTATAACTGTGGTTAACAGTTGACACTTGAGTTATGTCCAACCTCTTGCAAGTTTATTATGAAGCAGGAGTTCCCCACTTATTAACAGGAAGCTCTGCTGATCTTTGTCCTAAAGTCATGTGACTGGACAATGTGTAACAGGGAAGGTCCCTGAAGGGGGTTGCACCCTTCTGCCCAAAGGGCACTGAAATAGATCTTCCAGGCAAATCAAGAGCTTTGAGAGCTCTAAATCTTCCATCTTGTCTGCTGAGATGCTCTGTTATTTGGAGACCCTATAAACGCCTGGTGAAAGTCTCTCAGAAGAGAATGCAAAAGTCCCTGTAATGTTTGCTCATGCTTTGCCAGACTCCCGACCTTCAAGGTTTCAATGACATCCAAATTCTATTTGTTTGTCCCTCTGTTATTTGACTCACAGTGACTTATGCTATGCATTTGTACATCTCTTGCTTCATGTATCCTCCATTTGCAAATTCTACTCTCTTTTAGGCTGCTGCTAAACACACAACCACTATGGAAGTATCCATGACATCAACTTCAAACACCTACACCAGCGATTGCTTCCCCGTACCTCTATCATGCTTCAAGTATGCTCTGACTCATTTGTTTTCTTTATTGAAAGAACAGAGCTATATACATTTCCAAGCTAGAATGACAAGTTTGTAGAATGTTACTGGGCTGAGGCCTTGACTGGATGACAATCAGCCACCTCGGTCAAGGGGCCCCAGGCAACAGAGAGTGGAAGTATTGCTGCAATCTATCCTGACAACTTCAGGGCAAAGACTGCCTGTGAAGAAGTAGTCCATCCCGTCTATGGTAGCTCCTGACGGGCAAGCAATCGTCACCTCTCAGTTTGCCATAATGTTAGGATTTAAGGGGGTTTTAGATATTTTGGAATCTCATTTTGCAGGTGCAAAAATGGGACCAGGTTTGTCCAAGAAATTTCTTCTAACATTTGTAAGACATCTTGAAATGTGTACAGGATATTGACACATATTATCTCCTCTGAGCTTTGGAGCAACTCTTTGCATGAGACTTGCCAGATGCTCTTCACTCCGTTTTACAGGGGAACGAAAGGAACCTCGGGGCTGTTGGGTGTGGGGCCCAGGATCAGAGCTGAGGTCTTCACCCCTGCCTCGCATTCCTGCCAATGCACTGTGTTGCCTTCAGAGAATCCACCTCCAAAACTGGCTTTAGCTTAGCTTGAGGTTTCAAAGAAAGAACAAAGAGGCAGAGATGCAAAGGTAGGAAGAGGATATTTAAGGGGTTCTCTAACTGTATGCCATGCAATTTATCACTGGGTTCTATTTGTACTTTATGTAATTGTCATCCTAGCCCTGTGAGGCAAATATTCCAACCCCCTTAGAAAAGTAAGACGTAAAGAGGTTTAAGAAACTTAACCTAAGTCATACAGTTAAGACCAAAATATGGGTAAGGGAGGATCAGGGATTGGAAACACACTTTTAGACTCTAGACTCTCTGGCCTTCTCTGCTGTTTTCTTGATGAAACATGACACCCTGGAAGCTTCAGTTAAGCCACAACGATCCAATTTCTAATCAGGACACCAACAGAGAGCAGGAGGCGGGTCTGCGTCTCCTATTTGGTGTCAGACCCAGTGGCCTGAGGCTGGCATGCACAGGAATGTGAGAGACAGGGATGAGGGAGGAACATGCCTGATTGGGTGTTGGAAAGACAGAGGCATGAGCACTGGGAGGACAGGACAGCTGCAAGGGGAAGGTCAGCTGCAAGGTGGAGGCCTGTGCAGTGCCAGGGCATGGAAGAACAGCCTCGAAATGGAACAGGCAGTGAGGAATGGCTTGGGAGGTAGGGGGATATGGCTTGGTACAGGGCAGGGCTGCGTGGGAGCAGAGAGGATTCTGAAAGCTGCCCAGCCTGCATCACTGGCATCCTGAGAACAAGTGCAAGCAAAGAGATCCAGCCCTTCAAGAACCACCTACCCAGCCGCCCCCACAAAGATATTGCCCAATGCCAAGTAGAAGCCAAGCAACAACCAATTTGGGCCCCCGGATGATGAGCCACTATCTCTGGAGCATAATGCTGGCCACCTCTGACAATTACCTTCCTCTAGCTGCAGAGAGAAGCAGGGAACTGTTTGTATTGTCTGCAGTGCTTCACATACAGTCCTGGGAGGTGCGATCGCACTTCCCTTACCGGTTGCTAAGCATATCGTTACTAGGCGACCACATCAAGATGATGCACAAGGCTGGAGTTCCAGGAGGTGAGCATGCTGGAGGGTGTGCACGCCGGGAAGAGCTGGAAAGCGGAGTGGGAAGAAAAGGAGGTTCTGTTGATTTTACTTTGACCGAGGGGTCTTGGAAAGTGAAATTTAAGAGAGTCCTGATATGGCAGAGGAAACAAGGCAGAGATCACAGTACTCCCTCATGGCTAGATACAAGCAAAGAAACATTTGAGTATTTGCAACATAGGAAAAGGGCCAGATTTGGCTCAAAGCTGCTCCCCAAGAAGAGTATCTCAGAGTAGACAGACTTTACGCTTCCAGTTTCACTGGTTTTCAACTTCGGGGATATTTCTGTTTTTTCCCATATGCTACTCAGTTCTCATTTTATCTGGAGGTCTTTTTATTTATCTAGAGATAGTTTTATCTGAATTGAAAGGAAAGGCACCTTGGGTATGTGAAACATGAGGCCTTTCCAGGTCCACATCGCTAGGGTGTGATGCTGTTGAAGCCGCAGAATGGGCTGCCTCAGAGAGAAGGAGCTCCCCATCTCTGTGGGTGTTTAAACAGACCAGACACCTGCTTGGCATGAGAGCTTCTTGGAAAAGCGGCTTTGAAAGAGAAGCAGGGGAAGAAGGCAAGAAGCAGTGGGACCAAATGCATGAGAAGTGAAGACACAGTGATTGGAGAGACCAGGCAAAGTCATCTTGGCTGGACAATGGTAAGGCAGAATGTTCTGGCTCAATTGTGTCCCACAAAATTCCTATGTTGAGGTCCTAACCCCAGTGCTTCACAATGGGACTGTAGTTAGAGTGGGATCTTTAAAGTGGTGATTATGATAAAATGAGACCATCAGGGTGGGCCCTAATCCAGTACGGCTGGTGTCTTTCTAAGAAGAGATCAGGACACGGACACACACGGAGGGATGACCATGTGAGGACACAGGCAACAGGCAGCATTTGCAAGCCAAAGAGAGATGCCTCGAAAGAAACCAGCCCTGCTGACACCTTGATGTTGGACTTCCAGCCTCCAGAACTGGGAGAAAATAAATGTCTGTTGTTGAAGTTGCCCAGTGTGCAGTGCTTTCTGATGACAGTTAACCAAACTAACACAAGAATCGTTAGGCGCAGCGGCTCATGCCTGTAATCCCAGCATTTTGGGAGGCCGAGGCAGGTGGATCTCAGTTTACTGCAACCTGTCTCCCAGATTCAAGTGATTCTCCTGCCTCAGCCTCCCAAGTAGCTGGGATTACAGGTGCATGCCACCATGCTCGGCTAATTTTACTTTTAGTAGAGACAGGGTTTTGCCATGTTGGTCAGGCTGGTTTCAAATTCCTGACCTCAAGTGATCCACCTGCTTTGGCCTCCCAAAGTGCTGGGATTATAGGCATGAGCCACTGTGTCTGGCTCAGCCATCACTTTTAAAGATGGCAACAGAGTCATGGATCCAGAAGTGGAGAGCCAGAAAGGCAGGACATCTGAAAACCCATCTCATGCAAAGAAGAGAAGTAACTCTTGATGTTAAGCCTACACCAGGGAATAATGGGGTAGGTGGCTCCCTATCTTTGAGGGCTGTCAGATTACAAAACAGTCATCATTCTGGGCTATTGCCAAGAGTAGTTCAGCACCAAAGGGGTGTGAGTTTCAGAGAGTTTGGCTCAGTGAAACAAACAACCTTCCAGCCATGAGTTAACCAACAATTGGAATGAGGTGTTGAGATGAAACATTCCCAACAGGTGCTCAAGGAAAAGATGACCTTTCTCCATGAGGAGGATTTTGGGCTGGATGACTTTTAGTGATCTACCCAACTTATCCCCCAAATAATTCTTTGTTCAATGGGGATACTTCTGGTCCTTTGTGATGCTTCATTTTTCTGTGATGAAAGGAGACTTCCCATCACTTTCTCCATCACTCACAGCAGCATGAAGATCAGAAAGCAAGAGTTTTTGAGAGAGGGTCTGGCTCTGTTGCCCAGGCTGGAGTGCAGTGGCACAATCATGGCTCATGGCAGCCTCAACCTTCTGGGCTCAAGATATCCTCCCACCTCAACCTCCTGAGTAGCTGGGACTACAGACGTGTGCCACCAGAGCAGGCTAGTTTTTGTATTTTGTACTTTTTCATGGAGACAGGGTCTCGTCTTGTTGCCTAGGGTAGTCTGGAACTCCTGGTTCAAACGATCCATCCACCTCAGCTTCCTAAGTGCTAGGATTACAGGCATGAGCCACAGCACCCCACAAACAAAATACTTTTAAGGAAACAGTGAAAACATGGATTCATATAACCTCTTTTATGAGCTCTTCCCCAGCTGCAATGGAAAAACAGTAGCTCAGAGGGCCAACTACCTTGTAACACAGGCCACGCTCTTGAGCAACCAGACTTGTTGCTGAATCAGGTTCTCCTTAACTTCAAAATTACAAGCAAGAGGGAATGAGGAACATTTGGGTAGGAGAAACAGTTCTTCTGGCAGAGGGGTGAGACATGAATCCATTTTGTACCAAGGAGTTTGGACATCTTTGGCCCGGTGTCTGAGACAGGCTCAGTCACTTTGTAGCCAGTGGTATGAGCATCTTCAGCTCTTCTAAGTTCTTCACCATGGCCCGGAGCCTTCACTATGGCCTCCAGGATCATGAGGTCCTGGTCTCCTCCATGGCAGCTGCTGGATCCAGGCCATGTATACACATTTTTACCTGACTCGCCTTCCCATTCATGTCATAGGTTTTGTTTTTCATACCTGAAATCACCCATATGTCATAGATGCTGCCTACCTCTCATGTCCTTTGATTAGAAAGTCAGCATAGAAGTTCTACACAAAAGGTTACCGGGTCCTATCATCAAAATATCACATCTGCAGGTTAGGGAAGGCAAGCACTTCCCAGAATTCACAAACAGAATCATCCACACCGCACTCCCAGCTCAGCTTGCCTTTGCAGGGGAATCAGGGGACTTCTCCAACAGAGCCCTGTTCTCCAGGCCACGAAGCTCCTCACTCAGAAGCCCTGCCATTTCCCAGGGACAGATAAGTCCTTGTTGTGGCGCAGATGTCAACACAGGCAGCTCCACGCCAAGGATGTGGCATCTGTTTAAACACGTATAAAAGATGAAGAGGAAATGGTGGCAGAAGTCCTCCTAGGAAGAAACTTACTTCTTTAGAAACATGCCCCTGCTAAATCACTGCAGTTAGAAGATGAGGTCCCAGGAGGCTGGGGTGGTATAATTTGTTCATTGCTCTGGGAAAGGAGGGAGAAATAAAAGCAAGGAGGAGGCCAAAGAAGTAGAATGGGAATGCCCTATGATCTGACCCTCTCCTAAAACTCCAGTCTCACTCTCTCCCAGACTGGAGTGCAGTGGTGCCATCTCGACTCACTGCAACCTCCAGCTGAGTTCAAATGATTTTCCTGCCTCAGACTCCTGAGTAGCTGGGGTTACAGGTGCCCACCACCATGGTTGGCTAATTTTGGGATGTTTAGTAGAGATGAGGTTTTGCCATGCTGGCCAGACTGGCCTCAAACTCCTGGCCTCAAGTGATCCACCTGCCTTGGCCTTGCAAAGTGCTAGGATTACAGGTGTGAGCCACCACACCCAGCCTGTCTCCCTAATACTCTTCTTCCTCCCTTCCTTTTCCTCCAGAAAAAATCGCAAGTGTTCTGTATGGTCTGAGACTTCTTGCGGTCATTGATGAAGAGGCTGAGTTATATGTCCTGCGGTGACATGGCCAAACAAGACATGACGGACAGAGGTGGCAGAAGCACACAGATGTATGGGCTGAGGTGCGTGGCATTTTCCTGAAGAGTGAAATATGTATGGGCAGAAACTGAGTCTAGGAGTCTTTTCTCCAGTCTTAGTACATTTTCCTTTAGTTACAGCATTCTGATGAAAAAAAAAATTTTTTTTTAAAGTAGAAAGGCCAGAAGGCAGGAGACATGGTAACAGTAAATGAATGAGGTAAAGGTTGAATGGCGTTGTCAAGAGAACCTCTGTGGCATTGAGCTGAGACTGGCTGAAGAAAGCTGGGCATCCCCTCTAGGGTGATGTGTCATTAGATATAAACGAGCAGTAAAGGGCAGTCATTCCTCGGCAGGTATCTGGAATACTCCAGGGCCTTGGGGACTATGTGGGGTCCCCAGGTCAGGGGACACCATGTGCATGGGAAACACCAGTGGCTTCATTTCAAAGTCATTTGTGGCTTTCATAACAAAGTAAAAGTGCAAGAAATTGAGGCAGGCTTGAGGGAGAGGAACCATGTTTGGAAATGATTTGAGCATGGAAGGGGCAGCGGGAGGGCTTGGCTGTATGTCAACTGAGAGACCCAGAAGGTGGTGGAGCTGGAAGATGTACAAGAACGAGCAAAAATAAATAAATAAATAAAAATAAAAATAAAAAACCAAAAAAAGAAGGATCATAAAATGAAATTCCTGAGGCTGACTGGGATGTCAAAGCCCGCACATTTTTTGCCTGAGAAGAACATTCTTCATACAGCTCTGGGGGTGGTAGTCCCCAAGCAATGCTGATTAGTAATCAAATTATTTTTGAGGCTGATGAGCACATCAGACCCTGGCACTCGGCCACATCATCTCAGGGGTGGCTTCACAAACGCCTCCTCTTCCCCATCACCCAGGCCTTGGTTGGTACATTTCGAGAGCTGGTGGCCAGCAATGGCCCATGTAAACAGGCAGAACCTTGCTGCGCTAATATGAACCAAGGACCTGCAAAGGTCCCGATTTACTTTGGTTTTTCAGGCCCTTCTCACTGCAATTCAGCAGACATGGGTGGAACACATCTTCCATGTGACCCAGTGAGGGGGAACACAGGTGCCAGGGCTCCATCCTCAGGACTCTAGTCTGAGTGGAGAAGGCACACATCCAATGAATGATAAAATCAGGCAGAAGGAAAGTCCTAACAGAGTCAGGAAGAAGACTGTGGGATCAGAGGAATGTGGGCAGGATGAACCTGGGGTGCTGGAAGAAGGGCACGCAGAGGTGGCACGGGGGAAGGGTTCAAGGAACCTGAGAGGTGGGAATTTAGGAAGCCCGGGAGAGGCAGTCTTGCCTTCCAGAACACCGGGAACAAAGACAAAATGCTGGGGAAGCCAACCAAGTCGCCAGGGCGCCGTGGGCAGATGAAAGGAAACATAGTCACTCTTTCACCCAGGGTGGGCACCAAAACTATTTTTGAAGCATGAAGAACAAAGCAGGCTAGGCTCAGTGGTTCTTGGGAGGCTGAAGTGGGAGGATCTCTAGAGCATGAGAGGTCGAGACTGCAGTGAGCTATAATTACACTGTTGCACTCCAGCCTGGGCCACAGAGTGAGACCCTGCCTTTCTCAAGAGAAAAAAAAGAAGATAGTAACGCAAAACCCAAAGAGAAGAAGAAATGACTGCCTGGATCATAGCAGACAGGCACGGGAGTGACTCAGTATCTCACCTGTGGGGTAGGGGATTCTGAAACACACCCCTAAGGAACAGAATTGCAAAGGTGCTTGAGGGTATGTCCCTGTGGGAGCCCTCCACTGCAGTGGTTCTCAAGGTGGGGTCCCCAGGCCAGCACCGTCCATATCACTTGCAACCCTGTGGGAAGTACAGTCTTGCTCTCCCTAGATGCGCTGCAGCAGAAACTGTGGAGGTGGAGCCCAGTTTAAAAGCCCTGCAGCCAGGTGGGGTGGATCATACCTGTGTAATCCCAGCACTTTGGGAGGCTAAGACAGGAGGATCACTTGACCCCAAGAGTTTAAGACCAGCCTGGGCAGCAGAGTAAGACTCCATCTCTACAAAAAATATTTAAAAATTAGCTGAGTGTGATGGCAGGTGCCTGCAGTCCCAGCTACTAGGGAGACTGAGGTGGAAGGGATTGCTTTAGCCTGGGAGGTAGAAGCTGCATTGAGGTATAACTGCACCATCATTGTACTGGAGCCTGGGCAACAGAGCAAGACCCCATCAAAACCAAACACACAGACACACACAGACACACACACACACAACAAAACCCACACCCTGAAGGTGATTCCGATGCCACTGACTCCACGCTGTGCTGAAGGACTGCAGTGAGTTCAAGGACCGCCCACCTTGGTCATGACGCACTCCTCTCCTTGGAACAATCTCCACTGAAGTGGCCACATGCTGGGGCCAGGGAGCCCTCCGCTCACTCAGCTCTTTTGGCAGGGGATGAGATTGTGTGTGTCTTGTTCTCATCTAAACTTCTCTGATGCCCCCTCATTTCCATAGGTATCAGAGATCATCCTCAAAACAAGCACTTTTTCCTTGGAATTTTTTCCCCGCAACTTCTCCACATCTTAACATTTCCAGAGTGTGAGCTCAGTATCCTGACATTTGCCAGATTATGATTGGGAGACAAAGGGGCACGAGACAGGGCCTGCCTTTCCTTCATCCCATTTAGCAAGGCATGTACTTGTGAAAAATAATTTTATCTCAAGAAAACATGTGCCAGGCATAAACGGATGGTACAGCCAAGAGCGCTGGGAGGAGGGGCACTGGGGGAGGTGGAACGTGAGGATACCCTTCCCTCCACCACAGTGCTTTCTGGTCCTGAACATCCTCTGTGCGCCATCATCCCATCCTGATGGAATAGCTGAGCCCAACTGTTGGGGCAAAAATAGCCACCAGGCCACCCCCTTGCTCTCCAGGTAGGTATCCCCTTCGTCCGTCTCTCACTGCACCTCTCACTAACAGCTGGCTGGTTCTTGCCCACCTGGCCAAGCCCTATCTGTTCTGTCTCCCCTCCCCACTGCACATATGCAAACAGCAGCAAGAGGCAGGAAGTGGGTTCTGCTTCCGCCAGCCCTGCTGGCCAGCAGCCAGTGTGGGCAGCTTCAATGCTCGAGCAGCAGTCAGCAGCCTGGGCCATGCCCCTGGAGGGCTGGCACCTCCCACTTGCTGCACCAGTTCAGCCCTGCCTGCAGCCCTGGCCACTTCCTAGAAATGCCTGTCTGCCCATGTCCAGCCAAGGCTTCTCTGTGCTTGGTGCAAGAGCTCCTGCGGCCTGGGGCCAAAGTCCTCTTTAAACAAAAACCTGACGCTCTTCCTTGCTTAAGAATTCCTGCAGCTGTCCATCCTATCTATCCTGTCACTAGAGATGTCCAACACCAAGACCCCAGGATCAAGGGTCTCTATAGCATTCCTGCCTTCTTTCCACCATGCTCCTGCTAGATCTAGTCACCCTCAGATGTTCCCAGTATTCCAAACAGGCTCCGTTTCTTCAGTGCCTGCTTATCTTTGCATATGCTGTGCTCTCAACCTGGAAAGCACCTCACCTCACCACCCTTTTTCTGCCTAGCACACTCCTGTCTACTCTTTAACATCTTCCCCAGCATCACCTCACTATGAAGCCCTTGGGGCCTCCCCTTGGGAAAGTTGGTAGCTCTGGCCTTCCTGCCTCCATGGCATCTGCTCCACTGTCATGCAGCACATCTGGTCTCACTGTGGCTGCCTGCATTAGTGTTTCATCTTGAGAATAGTACGCCTTGTTTACCTCTGAAACCAGTAGGGCCTTGCATGGTACCTTGCCCACAGCAGGTGCTAAGTGATGTGGAGCTGGGCTTTAGATTCACTATGTCAAAGCCACCAATTCTCCACTTTCAAGAAAAGGAAACATGGCTTCAAGGAAGCACATAGATTCGCTCCTTGCAGATGTTTAAAGCCAAAAGGAAAACAGCCACCTGCTAGGACAGGTGAGACTCCATCATGACCAACAGGCACAGAATAAAGGACTCGCTGTCACTGTCACTGGAAACAGTGGGATCCTGTCCAGGAATGGACTAAAATTCTATGGAAGGTATTTGGATGCTTCTCTGATAGATGCTGACCTAAACTCCTAATTCTGAACCTGCCAACCATCATTAGTAAGGAAGGAGTTCAGGCTGTGTACATCCACACTGCTGTGTACTGTCTCTGGCCCCTTCACCCCCAACTCCAATCACACACACTCCAGAGTCAACTACACCAAAGCCTGCCTGCTATGTCACCACCCTGCCGGTCTTTACAAAGACCAGCATTGCCCCAACTTCTTCCCTTTCCAGGGTCTGGGCCTTTAAAGGTCATCTCCCAAGCTTTTGCCCGTGTGTGTGCCTATGTCATGCCACAGCTTCCTTTCTTATCTTCTTGCCTGATACTCTTCCTCTTTTCTTTCTCTTACCCCAAACTCCAGAGTACCATTTGTCAGCTCACACATTTTCTTAAGAAACGACCAGAGGGAAAGGATGGGGAGGGGGCTGTGTCTCTGTGAAGTTGGTGGTGAATTGTGGTGTGTGGCCTCTGAGATGGATCAGACTGTCCCACCTCAGAGAAGATAGAAGGAGAGGCCTCCAGAGCTGCGCCACAGAACACCAGCAACCCAGAGCCTTTGTACTGATGGAAAGAGCAATGGGGAGCTGGGTGGGGGGAACCCAGGAAAATCCTTGTTATCCAATCACATGCCTAAAGATCCCACTCTGGGGACTTACAACCCTGGACCAAGACCTGCAATCACATCGCTTGATGTCTGAGCTTCTCAGCTGCCTCCAGGACCCTGCACAGCCTTGGCTTCTTCCAATTTAAAGGAATATGATAAAGATATTCCAGATGACAGAAAATACAGTGTCTTGTTTCCAATCTGTAACTGCAAACTTGTTTTTTAAACACTTTTGTATATGGTTCCATGAAATGTAAAGACCAGTGCTGATTTTCTAAGTGGGGATTAGAAAATCCTAAAGAGGGAAAGATTGGTGTGGTTGCTTGATAGGTTTACTTGTTTGCATTTCTTTTGTTCATTCATTCGTGAGTCGAATTGTCCATCCATCCATCCACTTACTTTTAAATAGCACATTTGTTTGAATAGAAGGTAAAACTCTCTACCTTCCCAAATTATCTGTCAGAAAAGAGAAAGTTCATATGCAAGTCCTTATAGAATCTTTCATATTATGGGTTGCTTTCTCACTTATTTTGAACAATATACCATTTGAGAAAAAGTATTAGCACTCCAATAAAAGCTAGTTAGGGATGCTTACAAAGGTCACTTAAAAGAATAGGTTTTTGGCCAGGCATGGTGGCTCATGCCTGTGGTCCCAGCACTTTAGGAGGCCAAGGCAGGTGGATCACGAGGTCAGGAGTTTGAGACCAGCCTGACCAACATCATAAAATCCCATCTCTACTAAAAATACAAAAATTAGCTGGACGTGGTGGCATGCACCTGCAATCCCAGCTACTCAGGAGGCTGAGGCAGAACTGCTTGAACCTGGGAGGTGGAGGTTGCAGTGAGCGAAGATGGTGCCACTGCACTCCAGCCTGGGTGACAGAGCAAGATTCTGTCTCAAATAAAAAAAAAAAAAAGGATTGGTTTTTATGAAAAGCAGCTACCATACTATAACACAGATTCAGCAATTTTTCTTTAAAAATTGTTCTTTCTTTCCATAGGTTTTTGGGAAACAGGTGGTGTATGGTTACATGAATAAGTTCTTTCGTGGTGATTTCTGAGATTTTGGTGCACACCTGCCACTGGAACAGTATACACTGTATCCAATTTGCAGTCTTTTATCCCTCACCTCCCTCCCACCCTTTCCCTCGATCCCCAAAGTCCACTGTATAATTCCACAGTTCTTACGCCTGTGCATCCTCATAGCTTGGCTCCCTCAGCAACTTTTCTTGAGGGCATAATCTTCAGATTTCAAGTGCTAAATGTTGTCAACAAACCTTTAAAAGATCATTTCCTAAAAAGCAGCATACTAAGTGGTTATATTGTTGACATCAAATAGTAAATACTTTATAAAGGATTTGAACAGACATTTTTCCCAAGAAGACATACAAATGGCCAAGAAGAACATGAAAAGATGCCCACCATCATTAATTATCAGGGAAATGCAACCAAAAACCACTGTAAGATACTACTTTATCCCCAATGGGATGGCTAACATCAAAATTACAGACAACAACAAGTGTTGGCAAGAATGTGGAGGTATTAGAACCAACAAGTACTGCTGATGAGAGTGAAAAATGAGGCAGCTGCTGTGAAAAACCCATCCAGCAGTTCCTCAAAATGTTAAACAGAGTTATCACAGGACCCAGCAACTCCACTCTTAAGTCTAGCTCAGAGAAATGAAAACATATGTCCACAAAAAACTTATATATGAACGTTTACAGCAGCATTATTTACAATGGTCAAAAAGTGGAAACAATCCAAATGTTTATCAGCTAATGAAGAGATAAACAAAATATGGCATATCCATACAACAAAATTTTACTCATCAATAAATGTCAACCAAAATGAAATGAAGTACTAATAGATGTTACAACATGGATGAAATTTCAAAACATTATGCTAAGTGAAAGCAGCCAGTCATGAAAGGCCACGATGTTGTATGATTCCATTTATATGGAATCGCCAGAAAAAGCAGACTCATAAAAATAGAAAGATTAGTCTTGCCAGGGGACGGGGGAGTGGAGAACAGGGCATGACTGCTGACGGTGCGGGGGTTTCTTTTTGGAGTGACGAGAATGTTCTGCAATTAGATAGCAGTGATGGCGGGGCCAGGCGCAGTGGCTCACGCCTGTAATCTCAGCACTTTGGGAGGCCGAGGCAGGCAGATCACTTGATGCCAGGAGTTTGAGATCAGCCTGGCCAACATGGTGAAACCCAGTCTGTACTAAAAATACAAAAACTATACAGGCATGACGGCAGGTGCCTGTGATCCCAGCTACTTGGGACGCTGAGGTGGGCGAATAGCTTGAACTCAGAAGGCAGAGGTGGCAGTGAGCTGAGATCATGCCATTACACTCCAGCCTGGGCAATAGAACAAGACTGTCTTAAAAAAGTAAAATAAAAAGGTAGTGGTGATGGTTGTACAATTCTGTGAATGTACTAAAAAACCACTGAATTGCACATTTTTAAAAGGTGAATTTTATGGTATGTGAATTGTATCTCAAAAAATATTGCTCATCAATAAATATCAAGTTGCAATTATTAAAAAAATAAGCTGGGCCCGGTGTGGTGGCTCACGCCTGTAATCCCAGCACTTTGGGAGGCTGAGGCGGGTGGATCACCTGAGGTCACGAGACCAGCCTGGCCAACATGGTGAAATCCCGTCTCTACTAAAAGTACAAAAATTGGTCAGGCTTGGTGGCAGGCACCTGTAATCTCAGCTACTCAGGAGGCTGAGGCAGGAGAATTGCTGAAATCTGGGAGGAGAGGTTGCAAAGAGCCCATATTGCACCACTGTACTCTAGCCCAGGCGACAACAGCAAGATTTTGTCTCAAAAAAATAATAAAAGAATAAAAAGAAAAATAAGCTGGCTGGTGAGGCTGAAGCAGAGGTCGCAGTGAGCTGAGACCACACCACTGCACTCCATCCTGGGTGACAGAGTGAGACTCTGTCTCAAAAATAATAAGTAAGTAAGTAAATAAACTCCTTTTGGGTCAATATGAAACAGCCAACTCTCTTTAGACAGTAGGTACGAGGATGTGTGCAGAACATGAAGAGCTGATGCATAAAGGGTTCTGGTGACAAGAAGGACACTGATGTCAGAGATGGGAGTGAACAGTTACAATGTTTCCTGAACTGGGAGAGTTAGGGAAAGCAGTATTTTTTAAGTTAATGTATTATGTTATTAGCATCTGATTGAAAATGTATTGCTAAAATAATCTATTCAACATTATCCTACAAAGTTTACACATGAAAATTAGCTTTTTTTTTTTTTTTTTTTAGCAGCCCTCCTTATTGGGAGAACAGAGCTGCCTTATGTCAGGCACACACTGTACATATCCAGTGCCAGCTGTGTGTCAGGCACCAGGCTGCGTCCTTGGGATATAACAGTGACTCTCCATATACATATGGTTCTGTCTTTCAACAGGGCTTATAGCCTAGTTTGTCTGAATTAAAAAGGAGCTCAAGTTTAAGGTCATTTTTATGAAAGGTTTGTAGAACGGATGATAATATCTTGTAAGAGATGTTTTTAATCTTTTGGGGTCACAGGCGCCCAATGAGCTTATGAAAGATAGCAATGAACTTTCTTTAATAAACATATGCATTTGCTCCATGGTGAGAATGAAACCTCTTCTTTCAAGGGGTTCAAGTCTATAGCCCCTCCCACCACACACACACACACACACACACACACACACACACACACACACACACACTTGCCATGCCCCAGGCTGGACTTCCAACTTTCAGATTGTTCTTTTCCAAATACATTTGCTCCTACAGCTATTCTCCAGCTCCCATGACATGTACACAATGAGTACCTCACAAGCCTGAGACATGGAAAGAATTCCAGGTGACCGGTACCCCAGGAGATCGACGAAAGGTCTCAGGGGCCACTGTGGAGGGGACTCAAGGGCCTGGTAGTTACTCCGCCTTCTCACTTCAACCCTGGACAGAAATACTTTTGCCTGGTTTACATTGGGCTTTTGCCTAAGATCTGCTTTAAAGAAAGCTTGCCAGTTGCTAAGAAGTCCCCACACCTCCTGAGTGCACATACAAATCAAAAACAGGAGGCTTCAACAGACTTACCCAGGGGACTCACCCCAGAGCATGTGGCAGGATATGGAGGAGGCGGCGACTAGCCCAGGGCAGCTCCTGTGCTCTCCTCCAGGATGCCCCATAGCATGAATACAGACTGGGGCTGAGTGTTCGCAGTTGGGTGAACAAAGTATTTTTCTAAACAGGGTCAAGTAAAGAGGGGGAGAGGGCTCAGAGGCTGCACTGGTGACAGTACAGATAAATCAGCTGATTGCTGACCAAGTGTTTGCACATCTCGAACTTCCCAGGGCTAGAAAGCTCAGAGTCCAGCAGCCATGGCGGGTGCTATGTCTGTGTAACTGGAGGTCAAAGTCCAAGTTACTAAAAACTGTCAATCTCTGCCTTGTAAATCTCTCCCGTATTCGCAGAGCACTGCACCCTCTGCCAAGGCTGCCTAACTTCTTTTCTCCACTCATTCAGCTTGGCACAGTTGTACTCAACAGCAGGAGGAAGACAGAAAAGGGAAAGGCAAAACCCACAGGGATTAGAGAGTGTTAGGTTTAGTAAAGAAACGACGGAGTTCCTGCCCTACATTGCTGACTCCCTCTCTCTGGGCTGTAGGAAGTCTCCACCTTCAGGACAGGCAAGAAGGGCATCCCAACCACAGGGCAAGAATTCAAGAGGGTTGGGATGTGGCCCCTATTCTAGTTGCAACTGGCTGTTTCGACACCCGCTGCGGGGAATGCGGAAGAGCTGTCTGGCTCACTCCCTGTGAGCCATTCGTGAGTGTGCAGGGAGGGAGGGATCCCTTCCACAGGCCCGGGGAAATGCAATTTTCTCTCCTTTGAATTTGAGGGTACAACGAAGAACAAAATAAAAGGCATCTCCCTGCCCTGGAAGAATGTGGCATCAGGTTGAGGAAGAGATTCCGGGAGACCCCGGGATGCAAAGCAGCCCAAAGGCTGCTGTGGGGAACTCAGACGTTCTCCCAATGGGTGGGTCACCAACTGAGCCTTACAGGAGAAAGCAGGATGGGTGAAGGACAGGAGGCTGGCATTCCAAACAGGACACAGGACTTAAGATTTGAGCAGAGGCTTGTCAGAGACTAGGGAGCACTCGAGGCTGGCTGGGGTGAAGGGCTTCATTTGGAATTATGGGGAAAGTTCAGTTAGAAGGACAAATTAAGGTTGGATAATGGGGGAGTGGCACTAAATGGTAAATGTAAGGGGGCTGGATTTGTCTGGAGGCACTGGGGAGCTTCCAAGGGAATCAGAGATAGGATGAAGCTCTTGGGTAAAAATCTGAAGCAATATTAGGTAATATGATTAGGGTCAGGGTAGGGGCCACAGAAACAGGAAGGAAGGAATGAGAGGCATGAAGAAGGAATCTGCAGGATTGAGTGATGGGCAAGATATGAGCAGAGAAGAGTGGAGGCGTGGAAAAAGGGGAGGTTTCTGACCTGAGTGTGTAGGACAGGAGCCCCATGAAGAGAAGAGGAGAGAAGCCAGGAGGAAGAGATGGGTTGGCGTGACAAAAGGAGGTGTTTAGTTTCTGAGATACAGCATTTAAGAGGACAAGATTCTCAAGTGGGAATATCTTACAGAGTCTTAGAAGTAAGGGCTAGAGGGAGGGAGGGAGGAGTGGTCCTGGGAGTCACTGCATCTGGGTGGTCACTGGAGACATGATGGAGAAGAGGCCTGTGGACCTAAGTGCATATTCCTGACTTGATGCTTCAGGGGCTGCCAGACAGAGTTCAGAGAGACTGGCATTTCATACATACCTAGCAGAGGGGAACCCCAGGGGAAGCAGCCGGGCTGAGAATCAAGAACAAAGAAGGAGGTGGTTCTACTTGGATGGCTTCTACTTGGATGCTCCACAGGACCCTGAACATCTGAGTTATACAATTTATTCAGATGTGTGAGGCCTGAACTATTACAAGAGTCTCCTATCTGCCCTGCTGCGAGTTCAAGCTCTCTTCACTCCCATGCACTCTACACACCTGAATCTGACCCTGGCCCTTCCACCCAAGTCAGCATGGTCAACAGCTCCCTGGTGCCTTCAGAATAAAGCCCCATGGCTGCCTGGGACTTCCAGAATAACTTCCAAACACTTTGGCCTCCCTGTCCAAGCCTTAGCTTCATTCCCACCCCCATCTCTGATTGCCTTTTGCCACTCTTGGCTCCACCCAGAATGAGTCACTCAAACCACGCCTCTCCATCTCTCTGCTGTTACTTACACTCTTCTTTGACTACAGCCACCAACTCAAGTTCTCACAGTGCATCCTGCCTATGCTTTCAGAGCTTTGCCAAATGCCACCTCCTCCAGGAAGCATTCCCAGAGTCTACAGCCTGAAGGAATCTGTCCTGCAATCTCATAGCACTTTGTGACTCCTACATGGCACATTATTATTCACCTCAAAATAACTTACAATTAAATAAGTATCTTACAGTTCTTTATCTTCATGTATTGTCTCCCCTACCAGACTATAAAATTCATGAGAACAGGTATAGTTCCTCAAATTTTGGGGAAGAAGGAGTGGTTCATGCCTGTAATCCCAACGCTCGGGGAGGCCGAAGCAGAATTGCTCGAGCTCAGGAGTTCAACACCAGCCTGGGCAACAAAGCAAGACCTTACCTCTAAAAAAATTTTAAAAATTAGCCAGGTGTGGTGGTATGTGCCTGTGGTCCCAACTACTCAGGAGGCTGAGGCCGGAGGATTGTTTGAGCCTGAGAGGTCAAGGTCACAGTGAGGTGTGTTTGCACCACCGTACTCCAGCCTGAGCGACAGAGCAAGACTCTGTCTCAAAATAAAATAAAAAATTTGGCAGGGTGTGGTGGCTCATGCCTGTAATCCCAGCACTTTGGGAGGTCGAGGCAGGTAGATCATGAGGTCAGGAGTTCGAGACCAGCCTGGCCAACATGGTGAAACCCCGTCTCTTACTAAAAATATAAAAATTAGCCAGGTGTGGTGGCACGCACCTATAATTCCAGTTACTTGGGAGGCTGAGGCAGGAAAATCACTTGAACCTGGGAGGTGGAGGTTGCAGTGAGCCAAGACTGTGCCACTGCATTCCAGCCTGGTCAACAGAGAGAGACTCCATCTCAAAAACAATAAAAAATGAGGGGAACAAAAACTATACCCTGAGAGTAAGGAGGTGATGGGGAGGAACAAATTACAAATGAGCAAAGTAAGGCTCACAGGGGTTCTGTCACTCAGCAATGTCAGACAGGCAGAGTGTGACATAGTCAAGACTCAAACCCACATTGTTCTGATCCCAAACTCATCACTTTTCCTGGGACTATGCCTGTGATGTATTATGGGGGATTTTCACACAGTCAGGTATTTCACTCCATGACCTTATCAGGGAGGCGCTACCAATTCTTCATTTTCAAATGAGAAAAAGGAGGCTTGAAGAGGAAAGAGACTTAGCCAATGTCCCCCAGTTAACAGGTGAGAGAATCTACACCAAAGCCCAGGCCTCCTGCCCTCTGCCTCTCTTTCCTCTTGCCCAGGCTGAAAAGCTGCCTGAGCTTCTGCCTGTAAGGAGCTGAGGGGTGGGACTGAAGCTTGTGGAGAGACACTTGCAGCTGCCTCGGCAATGGTGTCTGCCAGCACCAAACACCTGCCGAAACAGCAGAGGGGATGTGAGTGGATGCTGCCGAGAGCCTCTGTGGAGATGCGAAGCGCAGCAGCGTCAGATCTCTCGGAACCTGCCTGGGACCTGGGGGCGGGACACTGTACACCCGAGCTGGGTGAGAGGGGTTGGGTTTTGACTCCAAATACTGCTTGAGAACACAGAAGAGAACTTGAGGTTCCTAGAGCTATGGGATGGACATAGTACATGTTAATTTAGAAACCAGAAAATGGGCCGGGTGTGGTGGCTCACATCTGTAATCCTAGCAATTTGTGAGGCTGAGGGGAGTGGATCACCTGACGTCACGAGTTCGAGACCAACCTGGCCAATATGGTGATACCCTGTCTCTACTAAAAATTAAAAAAAAAAAAAAAATTAGCCAGGCATGGTGCTGGACACCTGTAATCCCAGCTACTTGGGAGGCTGAGGCAGGAAAATCTCTTGAACCTGGGAGGTGGAGTTTGTAGAAAGAAAGCCAGCTATGGTGGTGGCGTTTGTAGAAAGAAAGCCAGCTATGGTGGCATACGCCTGTAGTCTCAGCTCATGCCCCTGTGCTGAGGGAGACTTTATCTCCAAAAAATAAAGGAAGGAAAGAAGGAAGGGAAGGAGGAAAGAAGGAAGGAAGGAAAGAAAGAAAGAGAAACCAGAAAAAGATGGTGCTCCATGTGGCCGGGATCACCATAGGCGCCGTTCTGTCCCAGGTGAGATAGGAACCCCCAGAATAGCAAAGCGCCAACTAAGGTCGGAATTCCCAGTAGACCCCCCCATCAATCACCCCCATGTGCACTGGTGGGACTGACTCAAGAAAGAAAGGACATGAAAAGATGGGACTGCCCCCACAATTATTGGGAGAAATGGCCCAATTTAAAGGAAGCCAATACAGGAGATGGGAATTAAACCCAGTACTGGGTTCTAAACCCCAGGCAAGGTGGATTCTTTGAGCTCCCTGTCTCTAGTGAGTGATCTTGCCAGATTCTGTGTGGGTGGATGTCAGAACATAAAAGGGAAGAGAGAAAACCTGAGAGGGGAAGATGTCAGTGAACACAGCCAAGCTAGGAAAGGGGAAGGCTGGCCTCCTGCAGGTACTGGCCGCTGCGGATCTTAGTTCTAGTCACAGTGACTGGCTGCCTTATAAAAGCAGCAACCACCTTACTGCTAGGAAAAGGTCAGAGCCCACGATGAC
The DNA here is from genome assembly GCA_004027835.1 of Alouatta palliata. Taxonomy (NCBI): domain Eukaryota; kingdom Metazoa; phylum Chordata; class Mammalia; order Primates; family Atelidae; genus Alouatta; species Alouatta palliata. The sequence goes on along the minus strand of PVKV010000643.1, from coordinate 57,046 downwards.
AACCACGAAACTCAGAGCAGTGTCCACCCCTGCAGCCCGCCTGTAGCCTATCTGGAGGGTCTCCTGAAAATTAAACTCCACATTCACACCAACCTGCCCGTTGCATCTAGGTGAAAAGTGCGTCAGATCATGCAGCCTCAAGTCTGCTCTCTTAATCAACTGTCACCATGAGTAATAATTATACCTTGAGAAACAGCACAGTGACTCAAAAACCTGTCCCCTCCCCCTCTGCCGCCCCCTCGCACAGCTTGGAGCTTTGTACACAGTGTTAAGAGGCCCAGAAAGTGAAGCCACCATTTTCTCCTGCCTGTCAGCTCACTGAACACTTTAAATGACCATCTGGACTTCAGTGCCCGTTGGGCAGTCGTAGACAGTCTCTTTGCTGTCTAAAGAGTTAATTATGCCTGGCTGTTCCCAAAGCAGTGAACTGAGAGCCAGGCTAGGCCGAAAGAAACATCACTGAATATGTGATGCCTGCTTGTGAGACAGTGCTCGGGGGAAGCTGCCTGATGCCTTGAAGAAGAGGGCTGATAAACTTTGGAAAAATAAACGTTGCTGCCCCACCGGCTCAGATATGGCCGTATGTGTAAAAACGCTGGAGAGCTCACACTTACTAAACGTGTATCATGTGCCTGTTACGGGACTGAATGTTTTATTGTACTTCAATGCTATTATTCAGCGGGCGTACAAGACCATCTGCGATGTTGAAATATCGAAATAGTCCATCCCTGTTGGAAACGTCCATGCCACAGCCCCGCAAAGGCCTGTTTCCTCCATCCCCAGACTCCCGAAGATGCACTGACGGGTAAGCCTGGCATGGAAGGGGGCCTCTCTGACTCTGCTCAGGGTAATGGTGGTGTCTATTCTGTTTGATCTGTGCTCAGGCTTTAGTGGCTGTGAATACCTTAAATCTTTCTCTAATAGATACTATCTCACGCCACCCTTACCCAAAACGTTGTTATTGTCTCCATCTTGCAGATAGGAAACTAAGGCCAAATGACCTACCTAAGGTCACTCAGGGGGTCCCAAACCTGGTCTGGAACCCAGGCAGACTGACTCTGAGCCTGAGCTGTTGACCACCTGACTGCTTGGACAGACAAGGCTTATCAGTGTTGCAGAGTCACCACTATCCCTGCTTCCTCCTTGACTCTGGAACTGACCCAAACTTTACAAGAAACTCTTCATCCTCAAACCAGCAAAACTTACCTTCATCACCACAGTTTCATCCCCGAGCATGTCGCAGCTATGCGCCTCTACTCCATCCCCCATGTGGCCATCTACCTGGGAGCCCCATTTACCTAAGAGGCCAGGGTCACATGGTCCTGAGGCATGTGGGTCCTGGGCAGGGGAAACTGCAGACTGAGTGGTCTACCAGGCAGGGTAGCCCCAGAGTAGCCTCCCTCCCCTACCAGTCCTCACCATCAGCTTCCTTTGTCCTAGCAGGATTTGGGGCACACAGAGCTATTGTTGTCACTACGGAGAGCTAAGTGCCAAGGGAGCTGGACTTTCTCCAGGGTCCTCTGCACAGTGAAACACCGCCAGAGCCACAATGGGAAGACTCAGACTGACACAGGAGGGAGTTTGTGTCCCCAGCATGATGCTAGAAAGGTTGCACACACAGGCTCCTTCCTTGAAGATCTTCTCTAAGTTGGAGACTGCCTAGTCTAGAATGAATTAGGTCCTTCCTGGCTAGAGTTATGAGGGGGCAATGAAAGACCTGCTTTGTCCATAAACAGCACTCACGTCGAGGTTCACTCAGTGTGGAATGCCATTTCCCTGAGAACCTGCATGGGCTGTATAGCCATACTCAGGGAATGACACGTGTCTTTTACGCAGGTCTTATAACTTTGATCACGTAAATATGCAAGACGTATGTCTAAGTGCGGGCTCATTGGAACGTTTCATCAATGGAACACCTCTATCCATCTCTGCCACAGGGTCTCTCTGAACACCACTTGGCAAACAATCCAAGGGCCTCGGGACAAAACGTTTATCACAGTGAGATGGGGACACTTAGCCACTGGAAAGAAGGACCATTTTTACCCTAGCAGTTCCCACAAAGGAAACACACTTTCCATTTCCTCTTTCTCTTAACCAATTCTTAACTTCCTCTAGGTTCCCTTTTAGGAGGACCCTAACTTGTTCTCACAAATGCTCCCATTGAAGTCACAATCCAGTTCACAAGGCACCCTGACTTCGTCCGTCTCTTAGCACTACTTTTCTAATAAGGAACTCATCCTAAAACTGGGAATCACAACAGCCAGATTTCATGGCGCATTTGTCTGCACTGAATATTTTATGTGGCTTCTCTCCTTTAATTCATTCACATTTCCCTTCAGTTAATCTGCTTTGAGTCACTTTCACTCTGTGCCCACCCACCATCCTTCCAGAAGAGCGTGAGATATCCCCACCCCTTGAAGCAGGTCATATGGGAAGGGAATAGCAAAGCTAAAACCATAATGCAGACTGTGTGTGCTCCCCCCCGCCGCCGTCTGGGGGCTAACCCCACGTGTTCTCACTGGAAGCAGGAATCCCACCATGTAACTCCCGAGACCTCCAAGTGCTCACTTATGGAGGTAAATGAACCCAAGCACTCTGTGGCTGTTGTTTCGCTCACCCCGTGAAGGTGCTGCAAAATACGTACTGCGTTTCCTTTAGCACTCACTAGGCAATCTACACACATAATCAGGGATCCTCCCAACCACTTGCTCACATACTCCTCCTCTCATTTGAGAAAAGAGGATTCTGAGGGTCAGAGCAGCTCACCAGTCTACACTGATTTGAACCCAGACCTGTCTGGATTTAATGCTGTTTCTTTCTGAGGTATCATACTTCTTCACATGTATAGATGATCAGTTCCTAACCAAGAAATTGATTTTTCTTTTTCTTTTCTTTTCTTTTTTTTTAATAACAGGGTCAATCAGTGAATGAGCTCAAAAATAAAATCCAGGAGGAATGGCTACGAGATAAACCTGCGACTATTCTCAGAGTGCCTGGGCCATTTCCAGCCTTGCTTCCCAGCATTGTGCCAACCTCAGCTTCTCCTAGAGCAGAGTTTCCAGATAAATACAGGACACCCAGTTAAATGTGAATTTCAGAGAAAGAATGACTAATGTTTGAGTATAAGTATGTCCCACCTAGTTTATGGGACATATTTGTATTGAAAAAAAAATCGGTGCTTACCTGAAATTCAAATCTGAGTGTTCCGTGTTTTTATTGGCTAGATCTAGCAACCCCTTCCTGTTGGGAAGCCTCCTGCCTGGCTCCAGGTCCTAAGTGTTGCTCCCACGGAAGTTGCCATGGCAGCTGTGCAGGCCTTCCAAAGCCTTCTAGAGCTGTCTCCACTCACCCCTGCAGCTTCCCTCACCCCTGCACGCTCTAGGCTCCCAACAAACCCAGCTACTTTCATTTTCCTGGATGCCTCTTGCTGCTTCCCGCCTCCTGCTGCTTTTAGCCTCTGATCTCTGCACCTGCTGTTCTTTCCCCTCTTCTCTTGCCTGGCTAATTCCTACTGATGCTTCAGTTCTCAACTTGGAGTTGCTTCTGCCAGGAAGCCCTCCTGGCTATTGCTGATTGGCTCCCTCAACAGCCCTCTAATGCAGGGTTGGGTAGCACCCTGCACCTTACCCCTGGTAGCCCTCCCTTGACCACCCCCTACCCCACACTGCCCTGGGGAGCAGAGGCCATGCCACACTCACCCTGTCTCCACACCTTGCACCTGCACCTGGCCGCAGGTGGGAACTGCAAACTGTCCCGCCAAAGCTGGGGCTCTCCAACGTGACTACTTCCTTCGTCCCTTCTGCCTTTAGTCACTTTTTTATCAGTGTCTTCCTCCTTCTCCCCCAGAGTGATTGTAAAAGACGGGGCCTCAGGTCAGCAGCAGCACTCAGGGTGAACAGAGAACACCCCATGTGGAAGGACCTCCCTGCACGCACTACCGGCTCACGCCAAGCGCACTGCCCCAGCGGGCCCGGGTCCAGTCACAGCCCAGCTTCCAAGTCCCTCCTGGCTAAAGCCACCTCTGGACACAACTTTCTGCTTTTGTCCTCCCACTGGCCCCTTCAACTAGCCATCTTGGATTTTGCTCCCAGTTTGGGGTGTGGGGAAACACCGTTGTCTTGTGGTCGACGCTTAGGGCAGGTGGCAAGGCTTGCAGAACATCACCCATATGCTGCTCCACGCTCACCCACCCAAATCGGTGCCCACGCGCAGCCTGACAGCAGGCAGAGGCAGCTCGGAACTTAACCCTTGAGCAGCACTCAGAAGGCGGCTTCTCAAGGAACCAGTGTGGCCAGTGTGAACTTCACACACGCGCGTGCGCGCACGTACACACACACACACACACACACACACACACACGAGCTCCCCTGTCCCCCAGAACAGCCCTGCTTTCCTCCACTCAGGGCTTGATTCAAAAGATGCCCTCTAAGGGGACAAGGAGTGGCTGCAGAGGAGTGGGGGTGGGCTGGGGGTTAGACTAGCCCCCAGAGGCTGCAGAAGGGCCCGGGAGGGAGCAGGGAGTGGGGCAAGAGCAGGCAGAGGTCTGAGGCAGGAGCTGAACCCCCCCACCCCGTGGCCCCTAACCTGATCTTTACAGGGGGCAGCCTGGCTGTACCCTCACACCGTCGCCCCCAGCCTCCCCTGTCTGAATATGTTGATAGGACAAAGAGAGAGAAACATCCTATAGTGTCAAATTTACTCCAAAAATAGAACCCCTCTCTCCGCAGAAGGCTGGCGAGCTCCGGGCGTATGCACAGCACCCGCGGCTCCCATTTCCTGGGTCTGTGGCTGTTTCTCCGGGAACTCCCAGCTCAGGTGCCCGGAATCCCGGAATTGCCGTCCCCAACCCCTGCCACCCGTCAAGCCACCAACTTCTACCGGGGACAGCCCCGGCTCACAGGAGGGACTCACCCAGGGAGGCACGGACTCTGGCGGTGACTGCTCCTCGGCCCTACCAGGTGAGCCGGGGCTGCGGCAACTACAGGTGAGTTCGGCCGGGCAGGTAGGTGTGCCGCGGCTCCAGCTCCAGAGGCTGTGGCTGAGTAAAAGGGCTGACAGGTTAGAGTTTCCCCCTCCTCCTCTGAGTTGTTAACCACACCCCTGCTGCTCTCCTCCCCACTTCCTTAAAGGGTGGGGTATGTTGTCTGTGTGTGCCGGCTCCAGCCTTTTACCATAAAGTCTGAAATAGACGCTGCCTCCAATTCCCTGAGCGCCGGGGCCAACCTGGGGGGCAATCTCTGCCCTCCCCAGTGGCCGCAAATGGTATCCTCGGATTTATGTGCCCCTTGTAAGCAGATGATTCCCCAGTTACTAACACCGCTCCATCCTCCACCCACTCCACCTGCAGCCTTTTGGAGGCCAATAGATGTGTATGAAGGGGGCGGGTGGGAAACCAACTTCTCAGGCTGGTTCTCCCCGGAAGCCCCGCAGTGGCAGATGTTACATGCATGGTACTCTTAGGACTTGTGTCCTAATCTCTCCACCTCCTGAAGTGGCCCCAGTCCCTTTGCAGGCATGAAAAATCAGGCCGGGTGCAGTGGCTCACACCTGTAATCCCAGCACTTTGGGAGGCTGAGGCAGGTAGATCATGAGGTCAAGAGATCGAGACCATCCTGGCCAACATGGTGAAACTCTGTCTCTACTAGAATTACAAAAATTAGTTGGGCATGATGGCATGCACCTGTAGTCCCAGCTACTCAGGGGGCTGAGGCAGGATAATTGCTTGAACCCAGGAGGTAAAGATTGCAGTAAGTCGAGATCCTGCCACTGCACTCCAGTCTGGCAACAGAGTGAGACTCTAAAAAAAAAAAAAAAATTCAACCACCACCAGGGATAACTGGCCCAGGTCCTTGAACACCGAAGACCCGGTCCCTGAGCTGTGACCCAAGTAGGGTTTGAGGACAGCACAAGGATAGAGATGCTGGACAGCCCCTTCCAGGGGCCCCGTCTCCACATCACTCCACATGGCTGCCCAGAAGCTGGTCCCCTCTTTTCTCAGGCCAGCAGGGCAGTGAGATGGGGACAGGCACTCAAGGGCACTTAGCAACACTTCCTCCCTATCCCTAGAAAGACCCCAGGCTTGCTTGAGGAGGAGGAGGAGGCTGGACTTGGCATAAGGTCACAAAGCTGGGGTGTACCCAGCATCACCCACATCCTACAAGGCCCTCTCCAGAGCCCCTGCCCCAAGCTTCTTTATCCTGTGTCCTGTGGAGGACTGGAACCTGATTCCCAGGGCTGCCCTGTTGCACAATTCTAGAGGATAGTATTCACAACGTACTTTCTGAGAATGGCGCCCCCTGGAGTCGTGCCAAGGAAGCACTCAGTTTCCAAGATTGCATTTCACGTCTTCTCATTTCTGAGAAGAAACTAGAAACTTAATTAACAAATCTAGAAAGTCAATGTTTCTCAAAGTATTATTGGTGGACTACCCATAGCTATTGGCTGGATGCCAATCTGGCTCCCCTGAAGATCAGACTGTCTACAGCGGGGGCCCACCTGCCCAGCATAGAGCTTACAATCCATTGATTGGCACTCCCAGCCTTGACAGCTAGAGCCCCTCCACCACCCCCGACCCCTTCCCGTTCATACTATTATAGATTTGTCACGTTCCCAGCACTCAGCATCTTGGAGGTAATCTTGGTGACTCCACAGCGGTAAGGGGGTCGGAAGGTGGCCAAGTGGGAGATCATGGCCAGGGATGGGAGAGACAAGTCAGACAGGGGTAAACTGAAGTTGGCAGGGAAGGTGTGGGGACGAGGAGATGGGTAACTGACTACATGGCATGGACAGAGTCAGAGGGCATCGAGCAGTAGGTGTCCTCTCCGTATTCTTATGCTTGGGAATGAAGTGATGAAGCCTGAGTGGCACGAAAATGAGATACCTGGGTGAGCTGCTGAGAGTCTATGCTAGGGGGTGACAGTGGTGAAACCCCGTCTCTACTAAAAATACAAAAACTAGCTGGGCATGGTGGCACGTGCCTGTAGTCCCAGCTACTCGGGAGGCTGAAGCAGGAGAATTGCTTGAACCCAGGAGGCGGAGGTTGCGGTGAGCCGAGATCGCGCCATTGCACTCCAGCCTGGGTAACAAGAGCGAAACTCCGTCTCAAAAAAAAAAAAAAGCAAAGCCAATCAGGGCCTGTTTAAGACAAGGTGAGTTTGTGTGTGCTGCCCCTGTGTGGCCACATGAATGAACTACAATCTTATCTTGCTGGGACCAATTCCGGGAAGGTGAGTTTTCAGAGATTTAGTTTTCAGAGGTTGCTGAATTCTTCAGCACTTTTTAAAAAATCTCCAAAATCTACCTCATAGAATCATAAAGTCATAGGTTTGTGAATGAAAAAAGACATTAAGAAACTCTCTGGGATGGCCAGCTCTGTCATCAGGTCTCTTTAGGTTCAGTCCAGTGTCATGCACAAGCAACTCAGGCACACACTTCTGCCTGTTACTGCCTTTAAAAAACCGTATCAGAAATGCCTTTAGGAGCCCTCAAAGTCTACAGAAATCTTTAAAAGATGCTATTCATGGCGATGCTATCCATATGGCATAGGTTGCAATAACGATGTACCCCAACTGGAAAAGAAAAATATTTCCCTTCTGCCCATTTCTGCCTGTGTCTCAAGCTGACCAAGTGCCCTAATTGTGGGGGTGTTTGGGAGGATATGTATCTGGATCAGCGGAAAGAGAAAACTGAGGAAAAAGGCCTTTGAGCAAATGTCCTTTCTAGTTGATGGACTTTTCCACTTAGATGTTCCACTCTTACCCCAACTCAGGTCTATAACCCTGGCTCATCTTGCTCTTCAAAAAAAGCCCATTCCAGCCCTCCTGTGAATGTCAACAAGACAGGAGTCAGCTTTGACTCTCCCTCTCTCCTTACCCCACAGCCATGCAAAATCTCCAAGTCCTGGGAGTCCCAGCAAGCATTTTTCCCATTTCTCGTTTTCTTTCCTGTCCTATTGCCCCTCCCCAGTCCAGGTTCTCTTTTCTAAAGTTTGAACTCTTGTGAAGAGTCCCATACCCCCACGCTAGGAGTAGTTCGAACTGGAGATCGCAAAGGTGGTTGAGCTGGTGATTAACTTTGGGGATGGCATTTGAAACCACAAGAATGGACAAGATTGTCTAAGGCAAGAGTCAGAGAGAGCAGAGGATTTCAAGTCAAGCTCTTACCAGAAGCGCATGAATGAAGACCCATAGGTCAAGTGGGGTGGGCTGATGAATAAACTGCAAGTGAAGACATAGAGGCAGGATGTGCTGATGAGTCCTGGAGAGCTTGGCTGCCAAGGGGGATCGAGACTGGGGTGTTGTGGGGGAGGGGTTGTGGGTTGAAAGAGGACTGTTTTTGTCATTTGTTTTAGATGATAGCCAGTGGGACAGCTTTCAATGCTCATAGGAAGGATCCAGTCCGGAGGGAAGAGGTTGTGACTTTGGATAAGTGAATCCATCTTTCTGAGCTTATATTTCCTAATCTAGAAAAGTGGAAAAATAAGTATTATCTGCTCTACCTATTTCCCAGGGTATTGTGAGGTCTGAATTAAGTGATAGGTGTACAAATGCTACAAAAAATTCTATGGCTATTATTTTTAGAAATAATAGCAATTAAACAAGGTGAGCTTCATGGGGAGATAGCACACACATATCTGCCATATAAGTTATCAAGTGTTCACTCTGTGCAAAGAACTTTCATCTGTCATCCAGCTTCTCTTCACAACCATCTATGAAGTATCTAGTCATATTCCTGTTTTGTGGAAAGGAAAAGAAAGCTTTGAGAAGGTAAATAAATTCTTCACAGCCTCCCAGGTGGTAAAGAGCAGAACTAAATCAAAACCCATCATTGGCAGGGCTACGATATTATATAATTGGCATTTCTCCATTGTAAATGATGGAATTTAAATTACATCATGTAAATTTACTATTGTGCAGAATAAATTTTATTAAAAAAATAGTATGGTTGTAAGCGTTCTAACAAAAAAAATGGGCAAATACAAAAATCAGCTGGGTGGGGTGGTGCATGCTTGTAGTCTCAGCTATTTGGTAGGACTGAGGCAGGAGAATCACTTGAACCCAGGAGGCAGAAGTTGCAGTGAGCTGTGATTGTGCCACTGCACTCCAGCCTGGGCGACAGAGATCCTATTTCAAAAAATGAAAACAAAAAACAAAACAAAACAAAGGACAAAGAAAAATCTTATGTGTATAGGTACTAAAAAAATGTGCCTCATCACCAAGGGACATCTATCTTTAACCAGGCATCACTATGTTTACCAAGTGGGCCACAGTTCAGGCCAAAATAAGTTGAGGGTATGGCTGGTATGGCTTCAATGGAACTCAAAACCATGCCCTCGACTTAAAAAGAACTTTCTCTTTTCTTCCTTTAATAATGGAATCCCTGACTTTCAGATGGTCACAGGCTACCCAAAATAAAAACTAGATTTCCCAGTCTCTCTTGCAGGTGCCACACTGTGATTAAGTTCTCCACAGTGGTTGAAGAGTAGAGGCCATGCACGCAACTTCAGAATCATGCCCTTCAAGGGAATGAGCACATCTTCCAATATTTTCCACTCTGTCTTTTCCGCCTCCACCTGACAATGAAATGCAGAGCAGCCATCCTGGTCTATGATGCCGAGAATCTGGGTAACTAATGCCTTCCAGCCACCAAGCTTACCCTGAACACAGTCTAAACCTACTTGAATTTTTACATGAGAAAGAAATTTGTTTGGGTTACTTCATTTTGGCCTTTCTGTTACTGTAGCCTGAACTGCATCTGTGACATGATGATATAATAAGAGATGTATATTTGGTATCTGACCCTGCAAACAACTTCTAAAACTTTTGGAATTTCTGGGGTGTTAAGAGTGTTCTGTGAGGCCAGGCATGGTGGCTCATACCTGTAATCCAAACACTATGGGAGGCTGAGGCAGGAGGATTGCTTGAGGCCGGGAGTTTGACATCAGCCTGGCCAACATGGCAAGACCTCATCTGTACAAAAAAAAAATACAAAAATTAGCTGGGCATGGTGGTGTACACCTGCAGTCTCAGCTACTTGGGAGGCTGAGGCAAGAGGATTGCTTGAGCCCAGGAGACTGAAGATGCAGTAAGCTGTAATGGCACCAATGGATGACTCTAGCCTGGGCAACAAAGTAAGACCCTGTTTCAAAAAAAAAAAAAAAGTGCCTTTTGTATGCCAATGAAATGTCTGGTGGCTGGACCCTTAGACAGCTTCAGGATGAGGGCTGGTCATCAGAAAGACTGAGGCATGACGAGAAGGCTGAAATTCCAGCCCTTCCCCCCAAACTTGGGGAAGGAAAGGGGCTGGAAGTTGAGTTGATCACCCATGGCCAGTACTGTCATCAGTCATGCCTACATACAGAAGCCTCCCTAAAAACCCAAAAGAGCAGGGTGCAGAGCTGAGCTTGCAGAGGTTCCCGTAGGGTGGCACTCGAAGGGAAGGCATGAAGCTCCACGCCCCTTCCCACAGACCTCATCCTTTATGTCTCATCTCTTCGGCTGCTCATCTGTATCCTTTGCCATGTCCTTTTAAATAAATGGACAAAACAAAGACAAGTGTTTCTCTGAGCTTTGTGAGCTACTCTAGCAGATTAATCAAACCTGAGGAAGGGTTCATGGCAACCCTGATGTACAGCCAGTCAGAAGCACAGGCTACAACCTGGGACTTGGGACTGGCATCTGAAGCTGAGGAGAGAGCGGGTGAGAGGGGGGCAGTCTGTGGGACTGAGCTCTTAACCTGTGGGATCTGATGCTATCTCCAGGTAGATAGTGTCTGAATTGAGTTGAACTATAGGACACCCAATGTTGCAAGACTTTTCCTTAGTTTCACTAAAGACAGGGTCCTTGTCTGATGGCCATGAAAGATTAGGCTCACAGACAATTTGAAGGTGAGTAAGGCAGGGTTTTAGTTCGTGAAAAGTTAAAAAAAAAAAAATGGAGACAGAGACCCTTCGCAAAGCCAGAGTCCTTATGCACCTCCCACTTTGCAGTCTGAATCCGAGGTACCATCCAGGAAGAGGAGGGGCCAGATTCCTCCCCACTGCAAACAGTAGGAACTTCTGTGGCTCCACCCCAGTGCACACTCCTCCCAGTGCACAGGCCAGCTGGAGCTTCTCTGGGGACCCTTCCCACCTGGCTGTCTCACCACCTCGTGGTCACTGGCCCATCAGTTGTTGGGGGGGAGGAACTCCCACGCATCCAGCATCAGACATGACTGATGCAGCAGAGTGGTGCATAAAAGCACAGAGAAATAAGCAGTTTTTATTTTCTTCAGAGCATCCTAGCTAATGCATCATCATTTAGCTTATTTTCTTTTAGACGCAAGTTAAAGCAGAAGTTCAATTTCCTCATCTATAAAATGGGATTGATTTACCTTATGGGATTGTTAGAAAAACTAGAAATAATACATGTATATTTCCTTGCTATTGCTATAGCTAATCACTGGCCATTAATGGCTATAATGTCCTGTTGTAACTTTTAAAAATGGGTTCTTAAAAAATATGATTGCTTTAAAATATTTCACCTCTCCAATCCAAAAAAAAAAAAAAAAAAAAAAAAAACCAATTTGTGGAACGGAGAGAAGAAACAAAAATAGCAAAGTTGTTAATAATGCAAGCTGAATGATGGGTATGTGGGGGTTAATTATACTGTTCTCTCTAAAATATTGAGTGCATTTGAAAACGCACATAACGAAAAAGTTAAAATAAATGAACAAAATAAGATCTTTTCACAGAGAAGAAAAGGGCTCCTGGAAATAATCCAATGTGAATCTCTTCGGGAAGAATAAAGACACAGTTAAACCATTGAAAAATTGATTTGGGTCCCAGAGAGGGAGGGAAGGATGGAAAACACAGAAGAGTGTTTCTAATTTTTCCATTAAAGAACAACATGCAAGGCCAGGCATGGTGGCTCACGCCTGTAATCCCGGCACTTTGGCAGGCTGAGGTGGGTGGATCACCTGAGGTCAGGAGTTTGAGACCAGCCTGGCCAGCATGGTGAAACCTCGTGTCTTCTAAAAATACAAAAATTACCCAGGTGTGATGGTGCATGCCTGTAATCCCAGCTACTCAGGTGGCTGAGGCAAAAGAATTGCTTGAACCCTGGAGGCAGAAGTTGCAGTGAGTCAAGGTCATGCCACTGCACTGTAGCCTGGGCAATAGAGCAAGACACTGTTTCCAAAAACAAAAAACAAACAAAAACATGCAGAGAAAGCCTCAGTGCTACAAAGGACACATGGTTTCCACAACTGTTGGGCACACCTCCTGACTTCTGTAACTCCCCAGGCCGCTGCAGGGCTGGCCTGCAGGGTGCTCCTAGAAAGAGTGGCTGCCTGGAAAAGGAGACTGCCCTGATGCCAGGCTGACTCTGAGTCAGCTCTATGACTTTGGTCTTCTCGGCTCTGGACTCCTAACCCCTACCTGTGCGTGGGCTCATCTGGTCCCAGACATCCCATGGATAAGCTCGGAAGCATTGAGTGACCACCCAAACCTTGCTTGCCAGTGATGAATTTCCTAATTCTAATAATCATGGTGATCTGGTCCTAGCCCGCAGTGTGCAGGAAGCAAGATAAACTAGGAAGTGAAAGCAGATTGCTGCAGGCAAATGCATTGTTAGGAGCAAGAAGAACTTTTAGTTAGGAAACAAATGCCTAGCATGAGCAAGAGCCCTCAAAACACAGGCATCTGTGGCCATTTACAGGACAGAGACAAACCACCCTGCATACTTCATTAACTCCCATTACTTTATTAGCCAGCACAGTAGAGTGTAATTGTCTATTTTGGTACAGCATGAGGTATGATTTATATGATATTCTGCATGCTTCAGAGAAAAAAAAGCACAAAACATCTCTCTGAAATATTCCCATCCAAAATGTTTCTAATAATTGAGTGCTTCAATGTAAATTTCAGAAACATGGAAAATCGGCTTTGTGTTGTATCCACACAATCTGTCTATTCCTGTACCACTCCAGTGTCTTTATAACGAATTGCAGCAATATGTAACTTCACGTGGATGATCTAAACAAGGGGTCGAAAGCCCAAATGCCTACAGGGGCCAAGCAGGGAATGTGAGGGAAGTTGGCTGGATAGGAACTGTGGCAAGTGGGAGAACAAATGTCCCTCCTACAGGGAGCAGCTGCTATTCAGCTCAAAAGTTTATTGCCATACAGAAAAGTCGACTTAATGAAGCCAGATCCTTTTTTCAAAAAGCAAAGGCAGACAGTGAACTATCTGCAAAGGAAGAAAAACAATTCCATTTACAATGACACCAGAAAGAATAAAATACTTGGAAATAAGCTTAACCAAGGAAGCAATGTCTTACATGCTGAAAACTACAAAACATCGCTGAAAGAAATAATAGAAGGCATAAGTAAATAGAAAAGACATCCTGTGTTCATGGATTGGAAGACATGATATCGTCTAGGTCATTGCCTACCTAATGGAAAATGTTCCCTCTTTTATAATACATAGCAGAGCCCCTATTGTATCTCAGGGAATCTCCTTCAATCACATGAGTCAGTTAAATTCTGATTAGTTCAAGTCAATCATGATGGTCTTATTCCCCTTGCCAGTGATGAATTTAGAGGTGGACATGTGACCCACTTCTGGCCAAGAAGATGTGAAGAAGTATTCTGGAAGGTTTTAGGAAAAGCTTCTTAGCTCTAAAAATGAGTCAAACAAGGGAGAAATGGCCTTATTTCATTTCTGGACATTGGTTCCTATCAGGATGAGATGCTGGAGTTGCCGCAGTCATTTTCCAACCAAAAGGAAGCCATAGGCTGACCAGAGGGAGAAGAAGAATCTGGGGCCACTGACTTAACCAACAGTGGAGGAGTTTGGCCTCCAGATTTCCTGATATGTGAGAGAATCCATCCCCCTTACTGCTTGAATCATTTCATGTTGCATTTTATCTATACGTAGTGTAAAAGATCATAAATGATACAGAGGAAAAAAGTATAGGTCACATAAAATATGTCTGCAGCCAAATGTAACTCACAGGCAAGCAGTTTACCAGCCTCAGTGTTACCCTAGTTACTTGCATTAAACACTATTTCTCACAGAAGTTCTCCCTGCATTATTGAGGTCAATTGAGAGTTCCCACCCTCCTTGTTTCTGTAGTTTAGGCCTCAGGAAAGGTCCAAACCATTATGGTGTTCCACCCCAAGCACCAGACTACAGTGATTTCGTCAAAGATTTACTTGGTAGCTCTGATGAAGAAGGTCTATTATGTCTGCAGGGCTAGGTTGCCTGTTTCTGAAGATGCTGATGCCAGCCCTGCAGCTGACTTTATTTAGCAACTGTTGTCCTTATCCCTGTAATATTTTTTATCTGAAATCTTTGTCTGACATTAACATCGTCACACCAGCTTTCTTTTCATTAGCATTAGTGTGGTGTATCTTTTTCCATCCTTTCAGTTCGATCTGTATGCTTAAACTAAGTTCCTTGCAGCATATAGTTGGGCCTCGCCTTTTTCTGTAAGCTAACAATCTCTGCCTTTAATTGTAGTAGCCAGTTTCTAGTTCACCATTTCAAAAAGAAAAAAGGCAATTTCCTCCTTTTTCTCTCTGCACCTGGGAATTTATTTCCTTAAATATTTAAAAAGTTATTCCTTACATAAATTTACATGGTAATGGCAAGGGGTTTGGAAATCTGGCAGTGCTTGGCAGGGTATCTGGGATATGAGTTGCAGAAAATCAGGGATTATGAGAACTTTTGAGAAAGGTTTTGCACAAGATTAGCTAGCATTCATAGGACCTGAACATCAATAAGGACCGCTGAATAAGGTCCTTTCTACTGAAAGGAGAAATATAAATTGGTGGCAGATTGGTTCTCGTCACCCAGATTTATCTTTCCTGGTCTCTGGCTAAGTCTTAGTCACCCTTTTCTCCAATATGCAAAGAATAAAACAATTTCAGAGCATCTGAGTTGGTAAGAACTTGGAGCAGTTAGTTCCATCTTTTCTTTCATAGTGGAGGAAAAGGAAGTTAGAAAAGTGAAATACTATGTCCTAGGTCATGCCCCTGGGTAGTAGTGGAGCTTGGAATAGAATCGAGTCCTTTCTGGATTTCCAGAAACATTGAAGAGCCTTATTGGTTTAATGTTAACCTTTGTATTGTACTTTAAGAGATACACACATTAATTTCTACTCTTGTTTTTGATTTGTGGCCCCATTCAGAATATTAGGGAAAAAACCAATGAAATAAAGAAAATCAGGTAATAACAATGAAATACATAGACATCAATACTTATGGATTCACGAGCAACTGGGACGCACAGATTAAAGATCACAATGAAAGAGAATGAGACAAGAGATTCTCTGGGTGGGGTGGTGGTTGGTGGAGGGGAGTGGGGAGACGGCTACCACGAGTATAGCGTTATTAGCCCCATCTTGTGGCCTTTTGGGATATTTCCCCTAAGGTTAATTTCTGAACTACTAACCAGAGCTGGAGACCCAACAACTTGTTGGGTGAATAGATCTAGGATTACTACTCTCAAACTTTCTTGCAGCTGAGAATCACCTAGTGTGCATGTGAAAATGAAGATTTCTGGGCCTCGCTCTCCACAAGAGAGGTGGGTAGATTAAAGTGGGCCCAGGAAACTGCTTTTAGAAAACTCCTCCTCAGGTAATTGCAGGACAGCCATCAACCACATTTAAGAAACCCTGAAGGCAATTAGAATTAGTGGTATTCATCCCTTGGCATTGTGAGGAAAGGACTATTCTGAGGAAACGTTTGGAAGGAAACGGTTAAGAATTTTGAAAGTCTGAGATTTTACCCAACTTGCAAGCTAATGTGTGGGCCAAGGGAAAATGCCCTTTCAAGTTTCACTGCAAATAACTGACAAGCAGCAGATTAAAAAGAAGAAAAGGCCGGGCATAGTGGCTCATGCCTCTAATCCAAGCACTTTGGAGGCCAAGGCGGGTGATCACCTGAGGTGGGGAGTTCAAGACCAGCCTGACCAACATGGTGAAACTCCGTCTCAAAAAATAAAAATAAAAAATAAAAAGAGGGAAGGCACAGTGGCCCACATCTGTAATCCCAGCACTTTGGGAGGCCAAGGCAGGTGGATCACCTGAGGTCAGGAGTTTGAGACCAGCCTGGCCGACATGGTGAAACCCTGTCTGTATTAAAAATACAAAATCAGCCAGGTGTGGTGGCATGTGCCTGCAGACCCAGCTACTCTGGAGGCTGAGGTAGGAGAATCGCTTGAACTGGGAGGAGGTTGCAGGGAGCCAAGATCAGCACTCCAGCCTGGGCAATAGAGCCAGACTCCATCTCAAAGAAAGAAAAAAAAAAAAAAAAGAGGAAAGGCATATAAACTTATTTGATCATAGTTTTTTTTTTTTTTTTTTTTTTTTTTTTTTTTTTGGGGATAGGGTCTGCCTCTGTCACCCAGGCTGGAGACCAGTGGTGCAATCTCGACTCATTGCCACCTGCGCTTCCCAGGTTCAAGCGATTCTCCCGCCTCAGCCTCCCGAGTAGCTGAGGCTGTTAACAGTGGAGGGCGTCCAGATTCTTGGCATCTTGAACAAAGAATTGGAAAAAACACACAAACTAAGCAGGGAAGGCATGAAGGGTTTATTGAAAATGTTGAAAATGAAAGTACACTCTACAGTGTGCCTGAGCACAGGGGATCAAAGGCTGCATTACAGAATCTTTGCCAGTTTAAATATTCTCTAGAGGGTTCCACTGGTTACTTGGGGTACGCCACATGTAAATGGAGAGGATGAAGTAAAGTTACAAAGTCATTTACTTGGCCTATGACCTACAGCTGAAGTGTGAATTGGCCTAACGTTACCTGCAGAGATTATAGCTTGCAGTGAACTCCAAGAATGAAGTATTCAGACAATCCAGCTGAACGGGCCTAGGGGATAACTCTTCTGAGAGTGTCCGCCCTACCATCTGTCCACCAAGAATTTATCTAAAGGGCTTGTATTAACTACAAACATCCACTAGATGGTCATTTGAGGTGGGTTACTGAGGCCCCTGTGACCTTCTACACACTCAAACTGCATTCTCGGAAGGCTGTTTTCAGCATTCCTTATCACATCACACACTCCACTCCCTGTCCTGTTTTCTGGGTGAAGGAGCTTCATTCCCATGCACAAATAACATACGTAGTGCCAGTATTTTTCCATACCCTGACCTCAAATGCCTTGTACATAAGCTAGACTATGTTGCCCTGTGCGCCCTACATTCCCTGCCTCCAGACCCTGTTTTCCTGCCTCAGACTACAGGCACACACCACCACACTTGACTCGTTGTTGTATTTTTTGCAGAGATGGGGTTCTGCTATGTTTCCCAGGCTGTTTTTGAACTTGTGAGCTCAAGCAATTTGCCTGCTTTGACCTCCGAAAGTGCTGGAATCACAGGCCTGAGCCACTACCGGCACCTGGCCTGATCTGCCATGCCTGGCCTGATCCTAGTTTTATGTGACATAGGAGCCTTCAGAAGGAAAACCTTCAGAATCGCTTGAACCCGAGAGGCGGAGGTTGCAGTGAGCCTAGATCATGCCACTGCGCTCCAGCATGGGCATGAGTGAGATCCCATCTCAAAAAAAAAACTAAATGAGGGGAAATGGCTTGTTTTTATGCTTAGGTTCAATAAAGTATGGGTAGCTGTGTAGAAATATCATTGGACTAAAGGGTATGAGCTAATGCTAATAAACTGAGTGGGAAATCTAGGCCTGCCTGTCTAGATTTCTCTTGGCCTCTGTGAACATGCATTTCTTCCTTCTGGATATGTTATCGGTAGTTAGGCATGAGCAGGACAGAAGAGGACTCTACCCTCCCCAACCCCCCCTCAACCAAGAATGCCAGGTGATGCTCCTGCAGTTATTACACTGCCTTTCTAAAACAGATAATTTGGCAGCTGGGCCAGAGAGACAAGTCCCTGATGGTCCACAGCTGTCACAGTAAAGTGTTAATTGATGTTATTGATATTAAAGCAGATGCCAGGGACAGGGAATTTCCCAAACAGATGTAAACACTTGAGATTGGTAATCAGCTTCCAACAAAATTTCAGAAATCGGGTGAGTGAGCTTTAAGAGACAAAATGGTGAAGTATGACCTTCCAGGGACATTCCTCCAGAAACAGGAAGAAAACCTCAAATGTGCACGTGTACAAATTCCTAAGCACACAGTGCATGCTCATCTCCCAAGCATAAGGAAGGCACCGCGCATTCAGGCAGCTCACCCTGAGGGAAGAATGAAGGGAGAGGGCAGCGAGACCTTAGCAGTGGGCCAGCATATAAAGTCCCCCGGGTTAAATGCCACACTTGCCCCTCAAGTTGCCCGCTTGGATCTCTTCCAAGTGTACTTTCCTTTATTTTCCTGCCCTAAAACATTTTAATAAACTTCCACTCTTGCTCTGAAACTTCACTCCGTTTCTTTTTCTGCCTTATGCCCTGTATTAGTCCATCTTCACATGGCTGTAAATAACAGCCTTAGACTGACTGGATAATTTATAAAGGAAAGAGGTTTAATTGACTCACAGTTTCGCATGGCTGGGGAGGCCTCAGGAAACTCACAATCATGGTGGAAGGTGAAGGGGAGACAAGACACCTCCCTCGCAAGGCAGCGGGAACACGAACGCACATGGGCGGGATCACCAGACACTTATAAGATCATCAGATCTCGTGAGAACTCACTCACTATCAAGAGAACAGCTTGGGGGAAACCACCACTGTGACTCAATTACCTCCACCTGGTCTCTTCCTTGGCACGTGGGCATTATGGGGATTACAATTCAAGATGAGATTTAGGGTGGGGACACAGACAAACCACATCATGCCCCTTAGTCTAATTCTTTCTTCTGAGGAGGCAAGAACAGATGTTGCTGCTGACCAGTACAGATTCACTGGTCGTAACTCGGACACCTACCCTAACAGGTATGGGGCAGGGCCCTCTCTGGAACTGGGCTCTTATGGCCTACAAACAAGATAGTGCTACAGGCACTCTGAATTGAAGAGACCCACTAAACAGGCTTTGTGTGAGCAGCATGGCTGTTTATTCACCCGGGTGCAGGCGGGCTGAGTCTGAAAAGAGTAAGCGGAGGGCAGTGGGATGGGAGTTGGTCTTATAGGTTTGGGGTAGGCAGGGGAAAGTTCCAGAAGTTACAGTTCAGGGTGGTTCTTGCAAGCCAGCCTGGGGTGGTGGGGTTGGCAGAGGGGGTGTCACAAGGTCCAGGGTCCAGTGTCACAAAGTATGTGTGGGTCACGTGGGTCCCCATGCCTTGACTTAGGGTATGACCTATAGTGCAGCCAGTTCAAAAACCCTTGCATTCCTGTCTTTTTATACTAATAATATAAAGGAAAAAGTAAAAACTAGAAAAGTAGGGGGCAGTTAATATTTTGGGGATGGTACAAAGAGGTGACGGGCAGCATTTCTCAGGGCTTCTTTGAGCGGGATTGGGGGCAGTGTGGAAGCCTAAAAATGGGGAAGAATTTGGATTGCTGAGAGGTTTTGAGGCAAAGGTTGATACCGTGGGTTTGTTAGGAGAAGCATTTGCCACATTCACTGATTTGTTTTAGCCTGGATATGGTTTTGTAGGAATTGATTGAGAGATTGGTTGAAAGAGGCAGGGTCTGAATAAGGGAAGGAGAAAAGGGTATAATGGGGCCTGCTAATAGAAGGAGCCATGACACCCAGTTAGAGAGTGGCTAGCTAAGGTTCAGAATAATTGTTTGCCTGATTAGCGAGCTTTTGGGCCCTGTCTTCAAGTCTTTTGATGGCATTATATACAAGGCCGGATTGGTTTAGATAAAAGCAGCATTCTTCACTTAAGAATAGGCAGAGTCCCCCTTTTTCAGCAGTTAGTAGATCAAGGCCTCAACGATTTTGCAGGACAACTGTAGCCAGAGAATTAACTTGGGCTTGAAGGACAGATAGTGTTTAAGTTACATTTGTAATGCTGGCAGAGAAATCATTAGAGAGACTGCAGAATGTGGTAATAGGGGTAGGAAGACCTGCTATACCTGTTCCTATTTCGGCAGTGGATACCCCCAGTCCTACAAGTAAGGGGATTAATGGAATGACTCTTTTTTGCCATGTGGAGGTTACAAGGGGAACAGGGAGGCAAACTGGATTTTTAGATAAGGAATATTAAGGTACAGGTGTGCCCGCCCAGTTAGTAGGAAGGCAGACGTAGGTGGAAGAGCCACAGGGTAAGAAACGTCCTTGGCTAAGGCAGAACTGGAAGTGTAGACTGAAAAGGTGAGAGAGTGTTTTAGGGGGGCTGGGATCTTGTACCCAGACGCCAAGGGAACCAGCAAGGGCCACAGCTGTTAAAGGTTGTAATAGGGGTTGGTAGGATAACCGTGTGGAAGGAGAGGTTTTGTTTCCATGGTGTATGAGAAAGCGTTTGGTATCTATAAGTAAACATTCACTTTTATTAACAAAACTAGGTATGAGCATACAGGTAGAAGGGTTTGGAGGAGAGTCTGATGAACAAGGGGAGGGCAGCCAACGATGGAGTGAGAGACATGGTAAATGCCAACCCAGGCAAAACTTGAGGTTTATTTGCCAATCTCGTGTAGGGGAAAATCCTCTGGCCTGATGTGTAGGAAAAGGAGGGGTCTGAGAAAGCTCTGGGAAGTAGGAGAGTGACAGACAGAACATTCAGATGTGATTGTTTTGAAGATGGACTTCCATGATGGAGGAGAAATAAGAGGTTCTAAAAGACGAGCCAGGGGCTTGTATCCTGCGTAGAAATGGTTATGAAAGGATGAGAGGATAGAGTGATCTTGTGAGGCAGGGAGGAGGAACTTTCTGTGGTGTAAGAACCGTTTGCCTTGTGTAGGAAGTGACTGGTAAAGTGAATTTTTGGAGGAAAAATATGTTCGGGAGATAGAGAAGGAAAAATACTGGCATTGTGGGGGAGATACTGGGGTGTCCGCTGCTTCTTTGGCTGTTTTGTCACCTAAGGCATTTACTTGGGCAATAGAATCTGACGGTTTTTGGTGTCCTCTGTAGTGAATAACTCCAGCCTTGGCTGGAAGGAGAGTGGCCTTAAGGAGGGCCTTTATTAAGGGGGCATTGATAATAGAGGACTCTTGTGTGGTGAGAAAACCTTTTTCTGCCCATATGGCAGTATGGTGGTGTAGGATGTTGAAGGCGTATTTAGAGTCAGTATAGATATTAACATGTAGTTATTTGGCAAAAGTGAGAACACAGGGTAAGGCAATTAGAGTAGCTTGCTGAGAAGTGGTGGAGGTGGGGAGTGTGGCAGCCTCAATAATAGATGAGTGGGATACAGAGGCATAACCAGCTTTGGCCAGCTGACTGGGCTTTGAAGAACTGCCATTAATAAACCATGTGTAGTCTGGGTCTAGAATAGGAAAAAGAGAAATATGGGGAAATGGAGAGGATGCTATATGGATTAGTGAGATATAGTCATAGGGTTCAGGGTTTGTGTTGGGTATTAAGTGAGAGGCTGAGTTGAAGTCAGGGCCAAGTGCAATGATTGCTGTGGGGGTTTTAATAAAGAGTGCATAAAGCTGGAGAAGGCGAGGGGCTGAAAGTAAGTATGTGAGGTGTAAAGAGGAAACTAAACTTTGGAGGTTGTGAGAGCTATAGAAAGTGGAGCATAGCCTGTAATTTTAAGGGATTCTAGGAGTATTATAGCCACAGCAGCTGTGGCCCCTAAACATGACGGCCAGCCTAGGACTGTGAGGTCAAGTTGTTCAGACAAGAAGCTAACTGGTCATAGGCTGGGCTCTTGTGCAAGAATCCTGACTGTGCAGCCTTTTATTTCTGCCAGGTGAAGAGAGAAGGGTTAGGAGGAGTTGGGGAGCACTGGTGGAGGGGCTGTTTCTAAGGCCGCCTTTAGTGAACGAAAGGAAGATGGGGGAAGGATTTGGGGTCTATGGGGTTAGCTGAGTTTCCTTTTGTAAGTTTATAAAGTGTTTGGTTAGGAGGGCAAACCTGCTATCCAGAGGCCAAATTATCCTACAATGCCTAGGAAGGAGAGGAGCTGTTGTTTAGTGGATGGGGTTGGGGTTTGGGAAATTAACTGGATATAGTTGGCAGGGAGAGTATGTGTATGTTGGCAAAGGATTATATTGAGATAGGTAACAAATGAGGAGGAAATTTGGGCTTTAGAAAAAAGCGTTTCTGAGGTCAAGAACAGAATAGCGAGTTGTGGAAACGGGTATGGAAGATAGGAGGGTATAGGGGTTTGGTACAACCGGGTGGATGGGAAGTACAAGCTGACTGATGAGGCAGAAGTCTTGGACTAGTCTGTAGGATTTGTCTGCTTTTTGGGCAGGTAGGATAGGGGAATTGTAAGCAGAGTCTGCAGGAATTAAAAGGCCATGTTGTAATAGATGGGTGATAACAGGCTTTAGGCTTTCTAAAGCCTGTTGTGGGGTGGGGTACTGGTGCTGGGCGGGGTAAGGGTGGTCAGGTTTTAATGGGATGGCAAGGGGTGAGTGAGGCAAGGGGCTAGTGAGTAATGGATGGGGAGGTGGTGTCCCACACCCTAGGGTTAAGGTAGGGGGACATAAGGGGAGCTATTCAGTGAGGTACGGGTTTGAGGAAGAGAGTGGCAATGAGGTGTGGCTGTAGCCCAGGAACAGTTAAGGAGGCAGAAAATTTTGTTGGGATATCTCAGCCTAACAGGGGAACTGGACAAATGGGGATGATTAGGAAAGAATGTGGAAGGGAGTGCTGGCCTAATTGACACCAGGCTTGGGGAGTTTTGAGAGGCCTGGAAGCCTTGTAGTTAATTCCTGCGACAGTTATGGAAGCCAAGCAGACAGGTCCTTGAAAAGAAGCCAGCATGGAGTGGGTAGCCCCATGTTGATTAAGAAGGGGATGGACTTACCCTTCACCATAAGAGTTACCTGAAGCTCGGCGTCCATGATGGTCCAGGGGGCCTCCAAGATGTTCAGGAAGCATCAGTTTTCACCTGCCAAGCCAAGGAGCAGCAACATGAGTAGGCAGTTGATTTCCAGTGGGGGCTCCACGCAGATGGGGCATGGCTTAGGACGAATCCCCGGCTGTGGGCATTCCTTGGCCCAGTGGCCAGTTTCTGATACTTGAAGCAAGGTCCAGGAGGGGCAGCCAGATGCTGCAGTCTGGGCACTTTGAAGTCCTTGTGAGCTGGTTGATGTGGCTGAGGTTTGTCTTACGGCGGAGGCAAGCATCTGTAGTTCTGAGATGTGCTGCTGCCGGGCAGCTGCTTCCCTATTACTGAACACTTTGAAGGTGAAGTTCATTAATTCCTGTTGTGTGGTTTGAGGGCCAGATTTTAATTTCTGTAGCTTTTTTGTAATGTTAGGGGCTGATTGGGTGATAAAATACATGTTAAGCATTTTTCAGGGGCGAGAGTTAAAGTATAGGACTGGGTTAGATATTGAAACTTTTATTTATTTTGATGAAAAGGAGCCTAATCGTTGGCTGATTTGGGAAAGGTTGGATAAAAAGGCACATGCACCCTAACTATGCCTTTGGCTTCAGCCACCTCTCGAAGGGGGAATTGTTGGGCAGGGGTGGAGGAGGTAGCTGTGGGACTAAACTGTAAGCTGGACCAGGTATGAGGTGGGAGGTGACAGGAGGGGCATATGGAGGTGGGTTGCTGGCAGAGAAAGAAGAGGGAGGATCTGGGAGGGGTTTAGGGCTTGGATTGGGGTCTGGTTCAGACAGGTAGGCAGGAGAAAGGTCGGAAGGGTCGATGGACAAGGAAGATTCTGAGTCACTGGTGGAGGCAGGAGGGGTGGATGGAGGGGAAAGAAGGAAAATTTCGTATGGGTTGCACGGAGAGCAGAGATCGGGGAGGGATTGGAGTATAAAAAAAAAAAAAATGCCTGGATGTATGACACTTCAAACCATTTGCCCATTTGTCAACAAAAATTGTCTAGGTCTCACAGGGTAGACAGGTTAAAAGTGCCTGTTTTCTGGCCATTTGGAACCATTGTCTAATCTGTATTGAGCCCAGGCTGTGTTACAGAAATATATGAGATGTTTAGAATTCAGACCAGGTGACAGTTAGAGAGGTTTTAGGTTTTTTAGGAGGCAGGCTACAGGCGAAGACAGAGGAATAGAGGGCAGAATATTGCCCCTGGTGAAGAAGATAAGTATTAAGGAAAGGAGTGTAGTAGACATGAGCAGGAGTGAGCAGCTACCAGGGTTAGCAGGTGTCCCTGACTGAATGGGCTGTTACATGAGTGAGTGATCAAGGCAGGTGTCCCCACTATTGACCAGACACCAAGGGAAGACTGTCTTCCTGAGTCCATGACCGACGTTGGAGTTTTTGAGTTTTGGAGAGACTTGTGTTTCTGTCTCTACACGGATAAAGAGTGTCTCCTTTGTATCTACTTAGGAGAAATAGTTACAGGAAAAGAGAGAGAAAGAGGGAGAGACTTGTCTCCTTTTCTCTAAAGGAACAGAAAGAGAAAGAGGGAGAGGCTGCTTACCCAATCTGAAGGTGGCAAGAGGATTGTTGGGCTGGTCTGATGCACTGAGGTTGCCGGTGGCTCTCTTCACAGAGGGAGAGTGGGGACAGGGGGTCAGTCACCCAAAGGAGTACCCCTGTCCTGGCTTTTGGCACCAAATGTTACATGCACTGTGAATGAAAAGACCCCCTAAACAGGCTTTGTGTGAGCAACATGGCTGTTGACTCACCCAGATGTGGGTGGGCTGAGTCTGAAAAGAGAGTCAGTGGAGGGCAGTGGGATAGGAGTTGGTTTTATAGGTTTGGGGTAGGCAGTGGAAAGTTAAAGACGTTACAGTTCAGGATGGCTCTTGCAAGCCAGGTGGGGGAGTGTTGCCGGGGGAGGGGTGTCACAGGTACAAGGTCCAGTGTCACAAAGTTGGTTTATCAGTTAAGCCAGAACAATGGTGGAATGTCACAAGGTCGATTAATCAGGCACTGCAGGAGCTAGCTATTCTTCTTCCTTCAGACCTTCTGGCTTTGGGAGGGCATCTAGAGGTATACATGGGGGTCATGGGGGTTGCCATGGCTCAACTTAGGGTATGGCCTATGGTGCAGCCAGCTCAAAGAACCTTTTAGGTAAGTCAGATAATTTCTTTATGGCCAGTTTTTCCATAGAAAGGCAGAGAGAAAGAGTAATATTTTAAGGTTTCAAGACTGGCTTTAGGAAAAAGGGGTTGTGGTTTCCATGACTTGCCTTGGGCAAAAGGAATTCTAGTTTCTATGGCTATCCTTGAGGGACTAAGAGATAGGAGGGCAGGAGGTCTGAGGAAAACTTCTGCTTCTGAGGCCATGATTTTGGGGTATTGTTTTCTGAGTTTCAATACTAACTAGCATACCCAAATTTCATGAATACCGGCAAATGATATGAGACTCCTGGGTCCGAGACAAAGGACAATACTAACAGCAATAATAGTGACAGTATTGTCATTGAGTCAGTTTCTAAGCCCTAATTCTTGCAAGACTATGTGACAAAGGCCACAGCAGGTTGCATTATAGAAGAGGGACCCCAAGTTTAGGAAACTCAAATCTCTTATAAACTGGAAGTAAGTCTGCCAAATCTTTGCTTGGTGAGACAAGAATTCTGCCTTGCAGGGCTATTCAATGCAGAAACATCCTTGAAAAGATAGTCGGAAAAAGGCAGTTAGAGCCTCTGCTCTCTCAAGACATGCAGGAACATGACACAAGTGAATTGTCTCCTAACAGAAGAGGAATGAAAGTGCATCATATGAAAAGTGGTCTGCATCTGAAGGCTGTAAAGTGATCAAACCAAAGCAGAAATGAGGATTTGGAGGAGCCATCCAGGCCTGCTATACCAGGCAAGAATTGAGCATGGACTCTAGTTACCTCAGCTAAACTTTGCAAGAGTCCTCAATGTCACTGTTTTAATGGGGACTTGCCCATTAAAACAGTGCTTGTCATGAGCACTTTCCACATTTATTTCACTTTAATCTTCACATTTCATGGAGACAGAGATATTACGGCCATTTTATCCATAAATAAAGAGACTTGGAAAGACGATGACTTGTTCACTTTTTCAAGTACAGGACAAGAATCAGGTTTTCTCAGAGCTCTTCTGCCGCCTCACCTCTGTTTCTTCCTACCGCAAGGGGCTGGAAGAAGACTGGCCAAAGTAAGTAAACGACTAATGCAAGAGTGGCACAGGTCCTCAAAAAGGTGCTGCAAACCCTACGTGGTGACTGCACTCACGGTCGTTTGAGACCCAGCCACTACATCGGAAGCAGAAAATTGGGATCTCTGGTTTCTCCTACCCGCGGGCCTGAGGTTCCCTGAGATTGGTTAAGGAAGGAGCTCCTTTTCCTATTTCCAGCCGGAAGTAGGTTTCCAATGACACGGAAGCCCTATCGGGCCGCCCAGGAGACCCTTCCGTGCTACCCAGGCCACGGACCCGCCCGGACCTGAGCAGGCGGTGACTGCGGGCACAAGGCCTGCCCCGCTCCCCCAGGATTTCCCAGGCATAACGGAAGTGGGTGGGGCTCCTCCGAGCACCACCCCCCGCACGATTGGCCAGCACGGCTGTCTCTCAGCGTTCTAGGGGGAGGGGCTGGGCGATACTTACAACTGGGGCGGCGGGCGCGGGCAGCCAGTCGGGTGGGAGGCGCCGTAGCAAAAGTTCTGGGCACTGGTGCCGGCGGCTCGTGCCATGGAGCCGAGCCCCGACGTGTCCCCTGGGCCTTCCCGCTCCTTCAAGGAGGAGTTGCTATGCGCTGTCTGCTACGACCCCTTCCGCGATGCCGTGACTCTGCGCTGCGGCCACAACTTCTGCCGCGGATGCGTGAGCCGCTGCTGGGAGGTGCAGGTGTCGCCCACCTGCCCGGTGTGCAAGGACCGCGCCTCGCCCGCCGATCTGCGCACCAACCACACCCTCAACAACCTGGTGGAGAAGCTGCTGCAGGAGGAGGCCGAGGGCGCGCGCTGGACTGGCTACCGCTTCCAGCGCGTCTGCCGCCTGCACCGTGGCCAGTTCAGCCTCTTCTGCCTCGAGGACAAGGAGCTGCTGTGCTGCTCCTGCCAGGCCGACCCCCGGCACCAGGGGCACCGCCTGCAGCCAGTGAAGGACACTGCTCACGACTTTCGGGTAAGAGCGGCGGTGTGGACGAGGCGGCCGAGCCGGGACTGGAACCTTGAACCCCTTGGCTCTACGGCTCCCGCCCCTCCTGCCTGTCAGAGCCCAGTGTGATTGTGTCTCGCTCTAGCATGCAGGACCCCATCTCTCCAACCCAGGTTCCCTACAGGGAGGAGCTGGCTTCTTTATCAAGGTGGGCCCAGGGGCCCATGGTGGGATAAGAGAGAATGCAAACAGAAAGTGAGAGCTGGGGTTACGGGATGTTCCCAAGAGAGCGCCACCCACTTCTGAAGGGCCCAGGTCATGCACCCCTTGTGCCAACCGGGTGTGGTCCAGGTCCCTTTAAGTAACAGGGATTTGGGTGCAGCCCACGAGGCCTTAAGCTTGGCACCATCAGTTTAGAAGTGGAGGAGGAGCCCCAGACCTGGCCAGGGATGTGGAGCCTCAAGATTTTCCCCAAACCAGTCACCTACTTGCCAAACTGACCCCACGGTTTGTATTATCTGTGGGGAGAGGCCTCTGGCCCTGGCTGGCTGGCTTATTCTGGTTTATCACCCAGCATCTCCATGCCTAGTGTTCTACTGGCTATAAGTAAACCCAGGAACAACTTACAGGGCAAAACTAACATGGGCAATTCTTTGGTATAGGAAGGAAACATGAACAGAAGATAGGGGTTAGCCTAACTTAGCATTTTCCAAAACGTTTGCTCTTAGCCCATAGGAAGCAATGCATTTTCTCTTGTGACCCAGAACATATGTGTCAGTTGAAACAAAATTTTTCTGAACATGTCCATTGTGCTCTGGCATTTTCTGTTACTTTACTTTTTTTTTTTTTGGAGACCTCTGTCATTCAGGCTGGAGTTTGGTGGCGTGATCTCAGTTCACTACAACTTCTTCCCCCTGGGTTCAAGCGATTCTGGTGCCTCAGCCTCCCGAGTAGCTGAGATTACAGGAATGTACCAGCATGCCCGGAGTAGCTGAGATTGCAGGCATGTACCAGCATGCCCGGAGTAGCTGAGATTACAGGCATGTACCAGCATGCCTGGAGTAGCTGAGATTACAGGCACGTATCAGCATGCCCAGAATAGCTGAGATTACAGGCATGTACCAGCACGCCCAGCTAATTTTGTTTGTAAAATTTCTAGTAAAGATGGGGTGTCAACATGTTGGCCAGGCTGGTCTAGAACTCCTGGCCTCAAGTGATCGGCCTGCCCTCTGCCTCCCAAACTGCCGGGATTACAGGCATGAGCCACTCCGCCCAGCCTCTGTTACTTTACTTTTACCCAGAAGGTGAAACATTGAATTTATTTCATCACCTGCTAATGCATGAACACTGGGTAGCTGGTCCGAAGCTGCATGGACTGGAAAGGAGGTGCTGCTGGAGTCCCCAGTGCCTGGTCTCTGGGCTCCTCTGTGGCCCTGCCTTCTTCTTCTTCTTTTTTTGTTTTTTGAGATGGAGTCTCACTCTGTCACCCAGGCTAGAGTTCAATGGTGAAATCTCAGCTCCCTGCAACCTCCATCCCCCAGGTTCAAGCGATTCTCCTGCCTTAGACTCCCATGTAGCTAGGATTACAGGCACCTGCCACTACGCCTGGTTAATGTTTTTGTATTTTTAGTAGAGACTGGTTTTCACCATGTTGGTCAGGCTGGTCTCAAACTCCTGACCTCAGATGATCCACCCACCTTGGCTTCCCAAAGTGCTGGGATTATAGGTCTGAGCCACTGCACCTGGCCCTGCCTTCCTTTTTTTTTTTTTTTTAACAATACTTTTTGTTACATACTGAAGTCTGTTACTGCTCCATACACATTTAACAAAGTTTAAGTGAAGAATACACGTCTGAATGAGTAACCCTATTACTTCTGTCACCTTTTTTGCTTAACATGGGTCCATGTCAATGCTTTTTCTCTTTCCACTGGCAGAAGTGGCAGATCCTGATTTGGGATAGCTGGAGTAAGTGCTGGCCAGCCTGGGGGCCGGGGCCCAGGAAAAGGAGGGATCATGGTTCAAGTCATGACTAATCCATATAGGGTTGGCTGAGGTGCCAATCAGGAGATGGGCAGGGGTCAAGGCTGAGAACACCCAGGCAGAGCCCCCAGGTTGGGGTCAAACCAGGATTCAAGAGCAGAGAGCCACACACCAGCAGATGCCAGGAATACTGCAGGAGATAAGACAGACAATTTCCAGCCTCAGGGAGCTTCCAGCAGAGACCCGAGGGAAGGGGAGGTGTTAGCCAGGTGAAAGGGTATTTCAGGTAGAGGCAGCAGCATTTGGAAGGGTCCAAAAGTGGGAAAGCCTGACTTTCCAGGCCCTGAGGGAATTTCAGGATAGTTGGAATGAGGATGGAAGTGCAGGAGGATCCAGGAGGCCTGTGGCTCCCCCTTGCTATGAACAGCAGCTAGGAGTTTTAGCAGAAGAATAGTGGTGTCAGATCAGTGGACACCCAGGATAATGTCAGAGGGGCTGAATAGTCTAGTCCCAAAAGGATCTGAGAATGAGAGCTGGTCAGCCTGACGCGGGGTGCAAATCCCTCATATACTGGACAAATGGGTATTGACGGCTGTTGCGTGCCATGGCCTCTTCCTAGCTTCGTGGAATTCTCATTTGAGCAGGGGGTGTAGACAGTCAACAGACAAGATGTAGTTCTGTGGGATTCGAGGCAGGTGGTTGTGGGGGAGCAGTATGGGAAGGTTCCCCCACCACTAGGTGCGAAGGGGCTAGTGAGAAGCTGTGTGCCTCGCAGAGGGAGTTTTCCGTTGTATGCTGTGGGGAGCCCTGAAAGATTCTGAACAGGGGAGTTTGTGATGAGGTGTGTGCCTTAGACAAAGATTACTTTGGCAACTATGTCAGAAACAGCAAAAATCAGAGTCGTTCCAGCTAACACTTTCAGTGCTCACTGTGTGCTAGATGCTTTCAAGCGTTCACACATCAACAAATGCAATGCTTACAAAAACTTATCATCAAGTCCTGTCTTAGTTTCCTGTTACTGCTGTAATACATGGCCACAAATTGTAGTGATTTAAAATGGCACAGATTTGTTCTCTTACAGCTCTGGAGGTCAGAAGTCCTAAAATCAAGGTGTCTGTAAGGCTGCATTCCAAAGGCTCCAAGGGAGAATTTATTCCCTTGCCTGCTCCAGCTCTCAGAGGCCCCTGCCTCTGGCTCTCAGCTGCACCATTCCATTCTGCGTCTGTTGTCACTTTGCCTTCTTTGACCAGTTCTACTACCTCCACCTTCCTCTCATGAGGACCCTGTGTTGACATTGGGCCCACCCAGGTAATCCAGGATAACCTACCCATGACAAGATCCTTAATTTAATCCACACAGTCCCTTTGCCATACAAAGTAACATAGTCACAGGTTCTGGAGATTAGAATGGGGACATCTTTTAGGGGGGATAATTATTCAGCTTGCTACAGGTAGGTACTATTATCCCCATTTTATAGACAACGATAGAATCGTAGAGAGGGTAAGAAACTTGTCCAAAGCCACAGAGCAAGTAGTTCTAAAGGTCACCTGGAGCCTTGTTCAGTCTGCACTCCGGTCCTGGACTTTAAGAGAGAGGCTTCTTTCATCCCAGACGTGTGTGGGCAGCTGACTGTGTGTTAGGGGTTTGCGTGGCTGTTGACCACTGTCAGGGCTGGCAGAAGGTACTGGTTGAGTGCCTCCTGTGTGCCAGTACAGTGTATCCAGGACAGGACAGTCCTAGACCTTGCCTCTGTGGGCACAGTTGTATCACCTCACTAATAGTTAACATAGTTTCAGCTTGATGTTCCTGTGAAGGACAGTAGAAGATGTGGTGGGAGATTGTCAGGGGAGGCTGCTCTTGTTTGGTGGGGCGTGGGAAGGAGTCTCCAAGGAAGTGATTTCGCTGAGATGAGCTGACTGAGGGGTGGCCAGCAGTGAGGGGGGTACAGTGTGGGGGCATGCAGTGATGGAGAGACGTTTCTCGTGGGGACGAGGGAGTGCAGGACAGATCCCGCAGGACACTGAGGGCCGTGTTCAGGAGCTGGGATTCTGTGGTAAGTGCAGTGGCACATGATGGAAGGACTGATGAGATTTGGGATCCTGGCATCTTGCTTACACCAGAGCTCTAGCAAGGAACAATGCTTAAAAGGACCTTCAGAAATCCTAGTACAGCGTTTCTCAAACTTGAACAAGTATGCATCCTTGTTAAAGGAAAAAATAATCCAGCAGTGAAACTATTAATATTTACATACAAATGCAAAACTGGTATAAATAGCACTTGCTCACACCACATATAAGCAATAAAACCAAAAGAAGTGAACAGATTGGATACAAAACTTAAATCAATAACATTCCACTCAGAATATTAATTCTAAAGTATTATTTTGCTGGAACGAAATCTCTACTCCTGGCCAAGATACTTCTGATTCTCCCATTACTCTGTTCCAAGTGATTACTTAATCCACCCAAATTTCTCTGAAGAGTTCTAGAGCTTTCTTGTGATGGATTGGCTTTCATTTGGGTCCGACACATTCTTTACCTGCTATGTGTATTTCTCTTCTTACCAGGACAAGACAATGAAAGTCGTATGACTTGATATCAAGTAAGCTGTAACGAAAATATGAATGCTGGGTGGGCGCGGTGGCTCACTCCTGTAATGCCAGCACTTTGGGAGACCGAGGCAGGCGGATCACGAGGTCAGGAGTTCAAGACCAGCCTGGCCAGCATGGTGAAACCCTGTCTCTACTAAAAATATAAAAATTAATCAGGCATGGTGGCATGTGCCTGTAATCCCAGCTACTTGGGAGGCTAAGGCAGGAGAATTGCCTGAACCCAAGAGGCAGAGGTTGCAGTGAGCCGGGTCGTGCCACTGCCCTCCAACATGGGTGACAGAGCAAAACTCCATCTCAAAAAAAAAAAAAAAAAAAAGAGAAAATACAAATGCTGGTGCTGAAGTTGTAGGAACTGAAAGCATGTGTCAGCACCGTTTATGCTGTGACTTGGAGTAGTATTGTCTTAGTATTGTTTTAGGTTGTTATTAACAAAAACATCCCCAGACATAGACCCACAGGGAACTGGTGAGGAAGTGGTTATATCTCAGTAATGAGAAGTGGATCAAGGCCACTGTGTCTCATACCAGTAATCCCAGTGCTTGGAGAGGCTTAAGCAAGAGGATTGCTGGAGGCTAGGAGTTCAAGATCCTGCACAAAAGCAAAAAAAAAAAAAAAAAAAAAAAAAAAAAAAAAAAAAAAAAAAAAAAAAAAAAAAAGCCAGCATGGTGGCACACACCTGTAGTTTCAGCCACTCCAGGGGAGTGGGGAGATTGGGGGACACTCAGGGCTGAGATGGGAGGATTGCTTGAGGCCAGGCATTCGAGGCTGCAGTGAGCTATGACTGGGTACTGCACTCCAGCCTGGGCAACGGAGTGAGACCCTGTCTCTTACATAGATAAATAAAGTACTAGGATAAGAACACAGGTTTCATGCCTCCCAGTCCAGAGCTCTCGGGCTCTGTGCTGAGCTGCCTTGTCCAGACCCTTGTCTTACCATCTTGCAGGACTGGCATGATGGCCATTCTTTGCCAGCAGCCTCTCCCTGGTCCCAGCTCCAGTTCTCTCTCCCCCTCTGGGGTCAACATCTTAGAGTCCCTCTGGCTGGATCTAACCTGAAGGTACTCTCGATACCTCTTAAGCCACATTCCAGGTGATCCGCCCGCCTCGGCCTCTCAAAGTGCTGGGATTACAGGCGTGAGCCACCGTGCCCAGCCTCAAATTATTATTGTTTTCTTAAGAAAAAACTTGAGAAGCTTTCTGAGAATGTAGATTGTAAGGATAAAGAGGGAGAGAAAATGATAGACCTCAGTCAGATACAAGAGGCAGGAATCCAACCTAAAACGCTGTAGCGGTTCTTCAAGGAGTCCAAGAACAACAGAAACAATAATTAAAGTTTAAGAAATGAAAACTACTAAACGAAAAATATTTGTGCCTGCTGATTAAAGTATTCCATTCGATCCAGGCAGTGTTAGAATGTCAGGGTTTGGGAGGGGTATGGAGGGAGGGGCGTGTTGAGGTTAAGGCCTCATGGGAGATAAATGAACCCTATGGGAAGTGACTGGCTTTATCCCCATTGTCAGTCACTGCACATTAGCGATTGCAGACACATCCGGTTTAGGAAATTGCAAAGGGAACCTGTGACCACACTGTCTGCAGTTGTCCACACAGCTCAGGGATTCAGAGCCAGCATGGACCAGCTTTAGGCTCGCCTGGGACACTCTTCTAACCTGTGTGGTGAGCAACACGAGAGAGAGAGCAGGTCGCTTCTCCTCAGCCCCATCTCCCAGTCTGTACCAGGCTGGGCTAGAGGATGTCTGAGGGCCCTTTATCACACAGACGTACGTCTGATTCAGGATCAGGACCGTACTTAACATTTGTCTGTGACCACAGCGCGTGGCATGGGTGGGGTTCGGCAAATGCAGCTGAGTTACACTTGTGTGGAAGTGGAGTTCCACTTGGAAATGTGATGTGTCTGCCCTCCCTGCCCGGCCTCCAGCCCTAACCTGCCTTCCTGCCTCCTTCTCATTCCCACATCAGGCCAAGTGCAGGAACATGGAGCACGCGCTGCGGGAGAAGGCCAAGGCCTTCTGGGCCATGCGGCGCTCCTACGAGGCCATCGCCAAGCACAATCAGGTAAGTGAATGATGGGGCTGAGTGGGGAGATTGGGGACACTCAGGGAAGCTGGGGAGGAGCGAAGATGCGTCCGCCCTGGCCTTGGTTCACACAAGCTGCCAGGTGGAGGTGGCCTGCCTTACCTCTGATGGTCCTGTGCAGCCACATCGTGGACACTGACCATGGCTTCTCTGCCTTGGCCTCTCTAAAGACCCAGGCGTGGTCATGCCAGCAGCCATAGGAGTGACTTAAAAAGCCGCCAACACCATCTGTGCTATGGCATGTGCATTGTACCACCGCCACCTGGGCATTCAGTGATGACCTGGGATTCATTAATTTCTTGTTTTCTCTCAGTTCCCATATCCACTCCATCATCAGTCCTGTTCCCCCGTCTCCAAAATATGCTATTTTTGTCGAACTCTCCACCTCCTGGTCCAGGTCACCGTCCTCTCTCACTGGGCCTCCTGCCTGGACCTTGTGCCTCCATTCTTGTACATTCTGCTTTCCACAGACTCTGGCAATCATTTAGAAAAAGACACCAGCCCCGCTCCTTCTCTGCTTAAAACTGCCAGTGGCTTCCGGTCACCCTCAGTACCACCCAGATTCCTTACCATGGTCTCCAAGGCCATCGCCTGACCCTGCCTGTCCTCAACCTCATTTGCTTCTCTGCCTCACCTTCTTTCTGTCCCTTAAGCAAACCAAGTCTTCTCCCTAGAATGCATACCCAGCATCTTTGCCATTAAAATCTCAGCTCAGATGTCCCCTTCAAGAAGCTTTTCCTGATCACCCTCCTCTTTTACTCGATGGCATACTTCTTGGTTTATTTTCTTGATGACACTCCATTACCTGTAATTACCTTTGGTTTTCTATTTGCTTTTTATCCCCTCCCATCAGAATATAATGAAAACAGGGCACACTATTGCCAATTATCTAGAGGAGTTCTTGGCACACAATAGGTGACCAATAAAAATGTTTGTTGATTGAATGAGTAAAGTGGGTAAGTGACCAATAACTGTTAATCAAATGAATGAATGGGCTCCCTCTGTCCTCGCTCTGGTTGTCCTACCTGGCACCCTTTCTTCTTCCCGGTCCTGTGTGGACTGGCAACCCTGTTTCTGACTGTTGATCTTGGCTCTGGTCTTTCGCTTTCTGAGGTGGCTGCTTCTAGTATTTACCACTCTGTTAGACTCATCCTAGCCACAGCTGAGCCATGCCTGGTCCAGGTTGCTGGACGCTGTCCTCAGGAGCCTGTAGTCCCCTCCATCATATATCCATGGGTGAGGGCCCAGGAAAGAGCCTCATCAACATCTGGGCCTGGAGTTTACCCTGAGCCACAGAGCTGGTGGAACAAAGTGGAAGAAAGGATTATGGAACACTCTGGGCACCAGGGCAGTAACCGCAAAGCAGACCCATTTCCAAATCTAAGCCGAGTTCTCCCACCAAATCCCTTAACCCTCTCCAAGCTAATCCCCTCCTCTGTGAAAAGAGGGCAGTTCCCTCTTACTAGGATTTTTTAAAAAAACATTCCGATAAGATAATGCATGTAAGTGCCCAGCGGAGAGAAGTCATTAACATTTCTGGTGTCTAATAGACCCACAAACTGGTGGGACAGAGTTTTCACTTTTTGAGTGGATTATTTTGTCATCATACGTCAGAGCCACAAATACATGTTGAAATTCCAACTCCAAATAGAGATTACGAACCTGCCATTGCTGGAGTTTGTTGAGTTGTTTTCCATTAGTCATCGTGGAGTCCTGTAACTTCATCATTGTTGGCTTACTTAGTTTCCCTTTGTGGCTAAAGCCATGTGACTGGCTTGCCTTGTATAGGACTGGGTTGGGGATACTTAGGGAGCATCTGTCTGTCCAAGTGGCAGCACTGCCTGCCCATCCCAGGGGGTGTAGGAGTCCCAAGCTTTTTGTTGAGGCTGAGGGTAAGAGGTCACATGGGAAGCCCCTAAGATTCCAGCCTGATTAATGCTTTTCCTGTTAAATTCAGTTAATCAGATTGATGGAAAAGTGAAAGTTCTGGTGCTTATTCCTTTACAGTGAGTCTGTCATTGCCACAGTGAGTGGGCAGGAGTTGACCTTGCACCTGCTGGTTTTTTCTGCCACACTCTGTTCTTGATCTTTCTGTGCGGTAAGAATTATCGGGGAGAGGGAGAGCATCAGGATAAATAGCTAATGCATGTGGGGCTTAATTCCTAGGTGATGGGTTGATCCGTGCAGCAAACCACCATGGTGCACATTTACCTATGTAACAAACCTGCACATCCTGCACATGTATCCTGGAACTTAAATTTTTTAAAAAAGAGAATTACCCTGGATTCTACTCTGTCCCGCGTAGACATTATCAGTCTTTTCAGCCCGATAGATTAACCATGCTGTTTGTTCCTCATTTGCATTTCTTTGATTATTGGTAAGTTTGTACATCTTTTCACAAGTATAATAGTCATTTATGTTTCTTCTGTGAATGCTAATTCACATTCCTTTTTTCCCTTGGAATATTTGTCTTTTAGTGGATTTGGAAGAGTGCTCTGTACATTAAGAATAATATCAATTTCTCATAAACGTTGCAAATCTATTTCCTAGTTTGTCATTCCTTTTTCAGTGGATCATTTTCACTTTTGGGGGGCCATTTTCACTTTTTCAGTGAATCCTTTTATCATCGTATTTTCAGAGCTGTAAACATACGAACAATCCCTGGTTTATGGGTTTTGGTTTTACCGTGGTGCAAATGCAATCCACATTCAGTAGAAACCGCACTTTGAGTACACCTACGACCATTCTGTTTTTCCTCTTTAGTCCAGTATTCACTAAATGACATGAGACACGCAATGCTTTATTATCATATAGGCTTTGTGCTGGATGATTCTGCCCAACTGTAGGCTAATGTAAGTGTCCTGGGCACGTTTAAGGTAGGCTAGGCTAAGCTATGATTTTTTAATAGGTTAGGTGTATTCATTGCTTTTTTGATTTAACAGTTTTTCAACTTATGATGGGTTTATTGGGATGTAACCCCATATTAAGTTGAGGAGCATCTGTATTTAACTTTCAGTCCAAAGATGAGATTACTAATCTGCTATTACCATAGCACACATTTTGAATTGTTTTTCTAACAGTTGTCATGGAATTGAATTTTTGTCTGCAGCTCTATGAATAGTCTCTTGCCATACACACCTCTTATTTTTCTGTTTATTCAGTTATCTCATTCTTTCTTCGAGGCTTCTCTATTTCATACTTTGCTAAGGAATGCCTTTCTTATTCTAAGCAAAGAAATATTTGCTTTTTCTTTAAGTACGTTTATGGTTTTTTCTTTCTTTTTTAACAAACTTTTTATGCTTAAGATTTAGAGTATGTGTGGTTATTTTAATGATTTTTTAAAATAAATACTTCCTACTGCTCTTTTGGTAAAGCCTCTGGATCAGACAAGTTTTCAGTCCTAAAATTGGAAGGCAAATACCTTAAAAAAAAAAATCATTGCTATTTGCAGCCATTTATTTCTATGATTTAGGACTTCCCTGGTTATGGTGCAACCTAAAGAAGGAACTGAACATTGTCTGTAGGTGAGATGATAGTACTACAGTTGACATCTAGAAGCAGTGATTTTATTTTTAAAAACCCTGTCAAAACAACCTATTATTAGGTTGTTGGACTTTGCCATTTGAAATCTGAACTTAGAAATGTGTGCTAATAAACTATTATGTTGGTATTTTATCTATAGGGGTTCTATACATGATTCCTTTGAACATAAAATTCCTTTGTAAAAATGGGAAGGTTGCTGGGCTGTGGAGGTTCCCTCCACGTCTGACCCCTGACTCCCTCTGCTCTCTGCTGTAGGTGGAGGCCGCATGGCTGGAAGGCCGGATCCGGCAGGAGTTTGATAAGCTTCGTGAGTTCTTGAGAGTGGAGGAGCAGGGCATTCTGGATGCCATGACCGAGGAGACAAGGCAGAAGCAGCTTCTGGCCGAGGAGAAGATGAAGCAGCTCACAGAGGAGACAGAGGCGTTGGCACATGAGATCGAGCGGCTGCAGATGGAGATGAAGGAGGATGATGTTACTTTTCTCATGGTAAGGAGCTCACCGTCTGGATTCAGTGACAGGGCCAGATGTTCTGGGACCAGCTGGGAGTCACAGCCCACCAGCCCTGGCCAACCTCATGTTCCTGGGGCTTCATGGGTACTGGCCTAGAGTAGCTCACAAGTGACCTGCTGTGCTCATGTCACGAAGCTCAGAAGACTTATCAGGGCAGAGTTCCTTGAAAGCCTCTTATTTCTTCCTCTCTCTTCTTTTTTTTTAAGACAAGGTCTTGTTCTGTCACCCAGGTTGGAGTACAGTGGGTGATTATAGCTCAATGTAACCTCAGACTCTTGGTCTCAAGTGATCCTCCCTCCTTAGCCTCCTGAGTTGCTGGGACTACAGGCATGAGCCAGCATGCCTGGCTGATTTTTTTTTTCATTTTTTAAGAGTCAGGTGGAAGTGAGGGGAGGTCTGACTGTGTTGCCCAAGCTGGTCTTGAATTCCTGGCCTCAAGTCATGCTCCCACCTTGGCCTCCTGGGTGGTTGGAGTACTGTGCACCACTGTGCTCAGCTCCTGCCTCTTCTTTCTTCCTTTCTCTTGCCCTCTCTCTTACTCGCATTTTTTTTTCTGTTTCTACCTTTTAATAAAATGAATTCTTTTAAAATTATTCAATTATTTAAATTTTTTTATTTAAATATGATGCCTTGGCATGCTGTCTTCTTAAGGATGATTCCATTCTCTCTTTAAAAAAAGTGTTGTTCATTTTTTTTCCTTTTATTGATTTATTTCCTCCCCATGAGCCATTGGTCCTTACAAATTTCCTACAGGGAAATTTCTGGGCTTGAAAGCTGGGCTGTAAACTGGCCAGGGTGGCGAGGTGTCTCCTGTACCTAGAAAACAGCTGACTGCTCTGGAAGGGGGGTCGCTGTAGAGTGGAGTGGGTGGTGGCGGGCAGGTGTCATCTCCTGGGTGGGACCTTTAGTTCTCTACCTCACTTAAGGCCTTGAACCATGAAGTCTCCTGTCTCCAAAATGTCCTTGATTATAAAATCATTGCATGTTCAGAGCTATCTCTGAAAAGAAAAATGAAGAAAAAAAAAATAAGAAAAATCATTTTGTGGGATCTAAAAGATGTGTTTCTCGTGGATTCTGTTTAGGGAATTGGGAGTGTTGTCTTGCCCGGTACCCAGAGTGCTTTCAGGAATGATTTGGTTTGTGTCTCTTTTTTATTTTTTACTAAGTTTATTGTGATATAATTTACATGCTAAATAGTTGACTTATTTAAAACATACCACTCAGTGATTTTTAGTCTATACTGAGTTGTACAACCATCACGACAATTTTAGAACATTCCATGCCTCCAATAGCAGCCCTGCTTTAGCTGTCACTCCACAATTCCTCCTCCCCAGCCCCTGGCAACCACTCGCCTACATACTATTTGTATAGATTTATCTATTCTAGACATTTCAAATGCATGGAATTATATAATATGTAACCTTTCATGACTGCCTTCTTTCACTCAGCATATTGTGAAACTTCATTCATGTTGTATGTGGCATCTATCAGTACTTCATTCCTTTTTATGGCTGAATAATATTCCATTGCATAGACATACAATTATGCATTGCTTAATGATGGGGATATGTTCTGAGAAATGTCTTGTTAGGCAATTTTTTCATTATGCAAATGTCACAGAGTGTGTTTACACAAATCTGCATGGTGTAGCCTACTACACACCTAGGTTATATGGAATAGCCTCTTGCTCCTAGGCTACAAACCTGTGCAGCATGTTGCGGTACCGAATACTGTAGGCAATGGGAACTGACTGTGAAGTATTTGCATATCTAAACATAGAAAAGGTAGAGTAAAAATATAGTATTATACTCTCATGGGACCACAGTCATATATGTGGTTCCTTGTTGACTGAAACGTTTTGTTGCACATGGCTACACTGCATTTTATTATTTGATTTATCAGTTGGTGGTGGTTGTGGTTTGGTGGTTAGAATATGTTCCTCAAAATGTATGTGTTGTAAACTTAATCCCCAATACAACAGTGTTGGGAGGTGGAGCCTAATAAGAGGTGATTGGGTCATAAGAGCCCTCATGAATGGGTTCATGTTGTTACTGACAGAGTGGATTAGTTATGGAGAGAGTGGGCTTGTCATGAAGTGAGTTTGGGCCCTCCTTGCTCTCTTGCTTTTGGTCTTATGTGTGGTCTCTTGCCCTTCCTCCTTCTGCCGTGGGATGACACAGCATGAAGGCTCTCATCAGATGCCGGTGCCATGCTCTTGGACTTCCCAGCTTCAGAACCAGGCGTTAAACAAACTATTGTTTATAAATTATCCAGTCTGTGGTATTTTGTTACAGCAACACAAAATGAACTAAGACAGTGGTCATTTGGGTTGTTTCTGTTTTGGCTATTATGAATAATAAGGCTATAATCATTCAGGTCGCAATTTTTATATGGACATGTTTTTATTTTTCTTGGAAATACATCTGGGAGTAGATTTCCTGGATCTTATGGTAACTCTAGATTTAACTATTGAAGAACTGCCAGGCCATTGTCCAGAGAAACTGTATCATTTTATATTCTCATCAGGAGTGTATGAGGATTCCAGTTTCTCCACATCTTTGCAAAAATTTATTTTTTAAAAATTATAACCGGGCAAGGCATGGTGACTCATGCCTGTAATCCCAGCATTTTGGGAGG
Source organism: Alouatta palliata (assembly GCA_004027835.1). Lineage (NCBI taxonomy): Eukaryota > Metazoa > Chordata > Mammalia > Primates > Atelidae > Alouatta > Alouatta palliata. Next base: position 16,674 of record PVKV010000643.1, on the reverse strand, counting down.
CCGAGGTGGGTGGATCATGAGGTCAGGAGATCGAGACCATCCTGGCTACCACGGTGAAACCCCATCTCTACTAAAAATACAAAAAAATTAGTTGAGCATGGTGGCTTGTGCCTGTAATCCCAGCTACTTGGGAGACTGAGGCAGAATAATCACTTGAACCTGGGAGGCAGAAGTTGCAGTGAGCTGAGATCGTGCCACTGCACTCCATCCTGGGCAACAGAGCGAGACTCCATCTCAAAAAAAAAAAAAAAAAAGAAAAGAAAAAATTATAACCATGCTTGTGGGTGTGAAGTGGTATCTCATTGTGTATTGTATGTCATCATTTCTCTGATGGCTAGTGACTTGGAATATCTTTCCATGGGCTTTTGGATCATTAGTAGATCTTCCTTGGGCAAATGTCTGTTCAGATTCTTTGCCCATTTTTAACTTCGGTTGTCTTTTTATTGCTGAGTTGTAAGAGTTCTTTATATATTCTAGACACAAGTCCTTTGTCACTTTTAGCTCTACATGTAGGTCTTTGATGCATTTTGAGTTATTTTTTGTATATGGTGTAGTAAGGGTTGGTCCAACTTTTTTTTTTTTTTTTTTTTTGCGTGTCAACATGTAGTTGTCCCAGTACTATTTGTTGGAAAGACTGTTTATTCCTCCATTAAATCATCTTGGCATTCTTGTACTGATTGATGGTAAATACGAGGGTTTATTTATTTCTGGACTTTCATTTCTATTCCATTGATCTCAATGCCTGTGCTGATATTAGTACCATACTATCTTGATTACTGTTGATTTGTATTAACTCTTGAAATGGGGATTATGAGTCTTCCAATGTTGTTCTTTTATTTCAAGATTGTTTTAGCTATTCTGGTTCCCTCAAAATTCCATGTGAATTTTAGGATCAGTTTTTTAGTTTCTGCAAAGAAGCCAGCTAGGATAAGGGATCACACTGAATCAGTAGATCAACTTATGGAGTGTCTTCGTATGTTTTCTGTTGCTATGACAGAACATCACAGACTGAGTAAATTATAAACAATACAAGTTTATTCAGCTCATTGTTCTGGGTGAGGCCAGGAAATCCAGGAGCATGGTGGCTCTGGCATTTGGTGTGGGTCGTCTCATGGCAGAAGGAGGAAGTGAGTGTGCAAGACAGAGCAGTCGCTCATTGCTTCATAGCAGCCGAGTCTCATGATAATGAAACTGCTTCACAGGAATGACATTCATCCATTGGTGAGGGCTCTGCCCTCATGACCCAGTCACCTCTTTTTAGGCCCTATCTCCCAACACTGTTGCACTGGAGATTCAGCGAACTTTTGGATAATATGTTCAGATCATAGCAGGGATGCTACTGTTAACATCTTGACAATATTAAAACTTATGATATATGGAATGCATGACTCCTTTTGAGGTCAAAAACGTATACATTTCCTCTACATCTGTGTCTCTGTGTTTTTTGTTTTTTTTTTCAGAAACATAAGGGCCGAAAACGCCGGTGAGTTGCCAAAGCTGTTGGAGGGGAGGGGAAACAGCGGGCAGAAACACAAGGGGTGCAAACTCCAGCGGCCCCAGGCCAGGCAGGGAACAGCCAGCTGGGTGCATCAGCCCACATGAGCTACTGTGCCCTGGTTTTAGAGGGCGTGGTGGGCAATGGACAGGTGGAAAGAGGCCTCTCACAGCATCCAATTCCAGTTGGCTTTGGGGCAGTGTTGTTCTTCTGAGTGTGGAGGGTCCCCACCTGCCATGCAGAGAAGGAGAGCACCATCCTGCATGTGGCTCGAATTTCTCAGGGGGACAGCCAGTGTCAGGTCAGCCCCCTCACTCTGAGAGCCTTAGGTCACAGTGGTTTGTGTTGATGGCTGTTGGGTTCACAGGGATGAATAAGGAGGAACTGTGTCTTAGTCAGAGCTTTCTAAAGATGGAAGAGAGTGCTTTTGGTGGGCTTGAGTTCCGTGTGCCCACTTCCCTCTGGCAGGGTGCAAGCAAGGGCTGGAGGACACCTGGGAACTGTTGGACGAGAGCATCCCTAGTGTCCCTTCCAACTCAGACATCCCATGAGAGGGAAAGTGTGATTTCTGCCTGCAAGGACGGCAGCCATGTTGGAGATCTCCTGTTTCGAGTTCTCCTAGTTGGGGCAGGTGAGCCCTTGGCCTGAATTCTGAAGGAGGCAGCGGCCTGTTCGCCTTGGCCCATCTCCCATCATGGCCCAGTCTAGTCTTGTCTTGGGGAAAGTGGCCAGGAAACTTGGCTGAGGGAAGGGAACAAGTCCTCTTGCTGGTTTCCCGTGAGCCCAGTTCGGCCTGGGATACATGGTGCTGGCTCTGCCCACCATACCCCATTGTGCTTTTCCAGACTCTTCTGCACCATGGAGCCCGAGCCAGTCCAGCCCGGCATGCTTATCGATGTCTGCAAGTACCTGGGCTCCCTGCAGTACCGAGTCTGGAAGAAGATGCTTGGATCTGTGGAATCTGGTGAGCGGGGGTGCGGGCAGGTGTCCCAAGCAGGATGGAATCCCTCATGTTAGCAAAGAGCCACCAGGGCTGGTCTCTGCAGGGCCCACCTCCCACCTCCTCAGAGCTCCCCTACTCTCTCAGCTGATCCCTCTGCCAGTCCCTCGCAGGCAGGTTCCTGTGCCCTGGTCTTCTCCATTCTGCCCAGCACCTCCAACCCTCCCAGCAGAATGCCTTCCTCTCAGGACACTGACACTTGGTCTGCTCCTCAGAGAGGGAAGCTGGCTTCCTTGTCTATTCAGAACTGTATTTTGTATGATAAAAGACCTCCTCCGTCCAGGATCGCCTCTCCCAAGGTGACTAGAGCCACACGAGCCGCTGTGTCCCGGTTTTACAGGGAGGACTGTCACTGACCCGGGGAATGGTCCAGGCTGTCCTAACATCCCTGGGTTGTGTGACTGTTACAAGTCTCTGCCTGTATGAGTTCCTGTGGCTGCCATAATGAAGGACCACAAACTGGGTGGCTTAAAATGACAGAAATTGACTCTCTTACAGTTTCTGGAGGCTAGAAATCCAAAATCCAGATGTTGGCAGGGCCAGGCGCCCTCTGAAACCCATAGAGGAGAATCTTCATTCCTTCATAGAAGATGTATTAGTTAATCACCCACCATGCCCGGCCTGTCGTCTCTCCTCTTTTTATAAGAGCATGGCTCATATTGGATTGGGGACTCTCCTCCAGTTTTCATCTTTACTAATACATCTGCAACCGCCCCATTCGTAAATGAGGTCACACACTGAGGTACCAGGGGTTGGGACTGCCACATATCTTCTGGGCACACAGCCCAACCCCTGCCACTGCTCCAGCCCTGGGCCACTCCCTGCATCGACTGGGGCCAGGTGGGATACAGTGATTGGTTTGTGGGGCTAGAGACGTCTACGTGTGGCCTAACAGGCCTCAGCGTTGCTTATTCCCCATTTCCGCCTCTGCTTGCAGTGCCCTTTACCTTTGACCCCAACACCGCAGCCGGCTGGCTCTCCGTGTCTGAGGACCTTACCAGCGTCACCAACCACGGTTACCGCGTGCAGGTGGAGAACCCGGAGCGCTTCTCCTCTGCGCCCTGCCTGCTGGGTGCTCGCGTCTTCTCACGGGGCTCACACGCCTGGGAGGTGGCCCTGGGGGGGCTGCAGAGCTGGCGGGTGGGGGTGGTGCGTGTGCGCCAAGACTCAGGCGCCGAGGGTCACTCGCACAGCTGCTACCACGACACACGCTCGGGCTTCTGGTACGTGTGCCGCACGCAGGGCGTGGAGGGCGACCACTGCGTGACCTCGGACCCAGCCACGGCGCCCCTGGTCCTGGCCGTCCCACGCCGCCTGCGTGTGGAGCTGGAGTGTGAGGAGGGTGAGCTATCTTTCTATGATGCGGAGCGCCACTGCCACCTGTACACCTTCCACGCCCGCTTTGGGGAGGTGCGGCCCTACTTCTACCTGGGGGGTGCGCGGGGAGCCGGTCCCCCTGAGCCTTTGCGCATCTGCCCTCTGCACATCAGCATCAAGGAAGAACTGGATGGCTGAGCTGGCCCGAGCCTGCTGGCGGCTGCCCAGGTCTTGTGCCACCGCACTGTTTTCTTTCTGCCCCCTTCCTAATGCCACACTGCCTGGGCACCACTATGCCCCGTCTCCTTGCCAGGCTCTTCCTTTTGTCCCGTCTTGTCCTTTTCCGTGACTCTAGGCCACGCCTCTCTCCATGTTTGGTCCCTTCTCTGTTCATGGTCAGGGGCATCGGGTGGCACCTCGCTGGCCAGGCTCTCCTGAGTCGTGGCACCTCCACAATGTGAATTTTCTGAATCCTCATTCCAGGACTTCTGGGAATAATGTTTACTTCTAGAATGGGCCAGTTTTAAACCGTCTCATCCAGGTGTGGTAAAGCCAGTGGCTGAGGAGAGGACTGCCCTGGAAAGGAGAGTTTGTTACTCCTGGTTCTGGGAGGAGGATCCACGTAGGAAAGCCCCAGGGTGTGTCAGAAGGTGGAAGGAGGGAGCGGAACGTGTGTGCAAGAGACTTCAATGTGGTTTTATCAGGAAGCAATGGGCAAGGCAGGGTAAGCAGGGAAAACAGGTTTAGGGGTAGCTGGCTTGAGTAATTCAGTGGCTCTCGGCATAGGGGCTGCATTTTTTTTCTGATACCTGACCCCGGGATAATCAGGACAGGAATGTTGGTGTGGGGTGTGAAAGCCCAGGAGAGCCACGCGAAGGAGCAGCTGGTGCTATTGCTCCGGATTCGATGGTTTCCATAGGAAAGGCTGCTCTCAGCCCGGTGCTTGCTGTCTCTAGGGACTGGGGGATTGACTAGCCTGGGAGGAGCAGTCTGTCCAGGTCAGTGAGGCCCGGATGACAGAGCATCAAGAGTACAGGAAACAAAGTTAATGCAGGCCTCTGTGTAGCTGAATCCCCTGTCTCCATCAGATCAGCTCTGATTGATCTGTTTATACTTGCACGGTGTCTTCTGAACTCAGGCTTCCAGACACCTTCAACGCAACGTTTTTAAAATCGTGGTTTGGCCTGTTCCCTTGCCGGGCCCCAGTTTCCCCACCTGGAAATGAGATAGGACTGGATGAGGACGTCTTGCTGTAGTTGCTGTGGAGGAAATTCCTCTGGTTAATTCTCATCAGCATTTGCAAAAAGGAAAGAACAAGGGCACCCTTTTCAGTTGGGAAGAAAGGAGAGGGGTGGCGCCATGGACGTGGCCCTAGACACTGCGGGAGAGGGAAGAGGAGGCTGGGCCTTGCTGCCTTCTTGTCTCTGCTGACTTCAGCCAGCTCATGCTCACTCTGCCACTTGTGATTTCATCCCGAATTTCTTCCTCCGCCATGCCTGCTGCCCTCTTGTCTCTGCTGACTTCAGCCAGCTCATGCTCGCTCTGCAGCTTGCGATTGCGTCCCGCATTTCTTCCTCCGACGTGCCTGCAGACTTTTTCCTAGGCTTGTTTTTTCTCCCATATCTCTGAAGAGAGTTTTTAATCATCAACCAGGAAGTGGCATCATAAAAAGATTTTTTTTTTCCTAAGAGCAGTGTTAAAATCAGGGTCACATTCCTGACCAAAGACTCCGCATCCCACCTCCTGCCCATTCCAGTTCACATTTTAAGAAATCATGACTCACACCTGTCAATTGGTTATCAATGTGTTGCGTACACTGGTTACATAAAACTTAGGGCTACAAGGAGGGCCCAGGTAGGAGATGCCAGTGTGTGAAGGGGCTGGGTTGGGCGTGGTGATGATGTTGGAAAATCAGTGCATGCACCTGGTTGGAGGATGCTCAGCCTCAGAAAAGCCCCAAGCCCTCTGGGAGCCAAAGCATCAGAGAGGAGTGTGACTTTCTCTATAAAGTATTTATCCCACCCATCAATATAATTTTGATATAATAAACTTGAGCTGAAATTGTTTCATTAGTTATATTAAACTTTTAAAAATGTATTTTTATTTTCACCTTACATATTGGAAGAGTTTTTGTTTTTAGACAGGATAATTTGAGCAGGCTAGGCCTCTTGAAAAAAACAAAAACCAAAAATGGTATTTGAGCTAATTTTTCTTTTGGCATTTCCTTTTCACTGTTATAAGCAACATTCAGCCATGCTGTAGCATGTGTTCAACTTTATTTTTTTGTCGGCTAATATTCCATTGTATGGGATGACAGTACTGCATTTTATTTATCATGCATCGATTGGCGGCCATTTGGGTTGTTTCTACTTCTTGACTGTTACACATAATGCTGCTAGAAACATTTATGTACGAGATTTTGCGTGGACGTATGTTTTCATTTCTCTTTGGTATATGACTCGGAATAGATTTGCTGGATCATGGGGAAACTCTGTAACCCTTCAGGGACTCCCAAGCTGTTTACCAATGTGGTGACACAATTTTATATCCAACAGTGTATGAGGGTTCTGATTACTCCACATCCTTCAATGCTTTTTATTATCCATCTTTTAACTTAACCCTCCTAGCAGGGGTGATGTGTTACCTCACTGTGATTTTGGGTTGTATTTCCCTGAGGGCGAATGATGTGACCATCTTTTCATGCGCTTCTTGGCCATTTGTATATCTAAAGCAACAATGTTTAAATTACTTGCTCATTTTTTAATCAGGTTATTTGCCTTTTTATTATTGAGTTGTAAGAATCCTTTTATAGCCGAGCACAAGTCCCTTTATCAGGTATATGATTATAAAATTTCCTCTGTGAGCTGTTTCATTTCCTTGATGATATCCTTTGAAATACTAAAACTTTAAATTTTGATGATGTCCAGTTTTTATTTATTTTTTCTTTTGTTGTGTATGTATCCTGGAAATCTCACTTTTGATACTGCCCTTAGGTGCATATATTGTTAAGTTCTGGATTTCGGCTCAGGGACGGGGCAGTTGCTCTGTTGGCTGGAAGCTCTAGTCCAAGAGTTCATGATTTCTCCCCTGAAGCCCTCTCCTGCCCTTGTCTTCCACTCACCCTCGTCATTCCCCTCCTCATGACTGTGTCCAGACTCAAGGCAGCAGCGCCCTGGGAAGCCCCCCATTCTCCAGTTTCTCCCACTTTTGCATCGTCCCACATGCACCATTGCCCATGTTCCCGTCACCCAGAGGGATCCCACTTCCAACCCGCTCCAGTGCCTTTCTCCTCGGCAGCTCTCAGAGTGTGTTGTCACCAGACTCTTCCTTTATACCCAGTGTATCCTCAGTGCTGTCACACAGCTCCAGCTGGACCAGGCTCCTGTTACCCTTGAAACAGGCTGCCTGCCCTCGCCGGGGTCCCATCATCACTGGAATGTTCTGACCTCAGTTGTTCTGGCTCCCCTGGTCATATTGGCTCTGCCACTTACATGGTGTATCCTGGGGACACTGCCTGCCTGAGCTTATTTCCTCATCTGTAGGAATGGGGCCCCTCCCCACCTCCTGAAGGTCTGAGCAGCGTGAGCACCTCCTAAACCAGAGTCTCAGAGCACGCTAGAGCCTCAGCAACCTCCAGGCTCCCAGTCACATCCACGTCAGCCACCACGTATCAGTTGGTCAGAATGAGGTGCACAAGAGCCAGGTCCTGTTTTGCTTCCACTTGCTTGTGGGAATGAAATTTCTCTCAACAAAATTTTATTGCTCAGTATCACAATAGTGGAAGTCTATCGTGATCCTCATGAGTGATGCTGTGGCAGGAGTTTTCCCAGCTCCTCAGAGAGACATTCAAGAGCCCCCCCCCCAGCTGGCTCCTGCCACCGTGGTCACCACTGTTTACATAGTCCCTGCCCAGCCTTGCTGGGCTCGGGGGCCCATTGTTCCTCCTGCCTGCAGTACCTGCTGCCCTCCCTTCATTGTCCCTCAGTACCCCTTCTCAGCTCCGCAGTGCTTTCTCAGACCTGCGCGGGGCTCCCTGGGCTGCTACTGCATGCTGTCTGTTCTGCCGTAAGAACACCTCAGTGTCTTTTCTGCTTGGAGACTTGGGAGTGCAGGAAGCATGCCATCTTCCTCTTTCAGGTCCCAAATCTGTGGATGCTGTGGGACCATAATAAATGATAATCCCAGCACTTTGGGAGGCCAAGGTGGGTGGATCACCTGAGGTCAGGAGTTCAAGCCTGACCAACATGGAGAAACCCCATCTCTATTAAAAAGACACAGTTAGCCAGGCATGATGACGCATGCCTATAATCCCAGCTACACAGGAGGCTGAGGCAGGAGAATCACTTGAACCCAGAAGGCTGAGGTTTCGATGAGCCGAGATTGTGCCACTGCACTCCAGCCTGGGCAATAAGAGTGAAACTCCGTCTCAAAATAAATAAACAAATGATTGTCGAGTGCATATATGGTTAGAGACGTGCACTGTGGGGCAGAAAAGCTGCTGCCCTTGAAAGTGCCACAGACCAACTGGTAGCATTTTGGTAAGGAGAAAGTGACACAAAGGCCACAGTCCAGGTTCCCGGATCCAGATGTAAGCCCTGTGACTTCTGGGCTGCCTGAACCTTTCAACCCTCTGCTCAGTCACGTAGAGTGAAGATGACAATATCTACCTTAGGCTCTTGCAGGGATTTGATGAGGAAAATGATGGTAAAATTGCCAAGTATTGTGTCCTAAACATAGGATAGGATTAACACTTGTTGGCTAATTTTTCAGAGATGGAATATTCTGAATGTTGAAATTGTGATTCCCACTAATGACAAATCCCAAAGAAAAGTGAGAAATTGAGAAACGGAAGTTACCCATGTTGGGAATGCTCTGATTTCTTCGGATTTTTAATGAGAATGTTTGCGTAAAACTCATGTTTATGGCTGGGCGTGGTGGCTCACGCCTGTAATCCTAGCACTTTGGGAGGCCGAGGCAGGTGGATTTCCTGAGCTCAGGAGTTTGAGACCAGACTGGGAAACACAGTGAAACCCTGTCTCTACTAAAATACAAAAAAATTAGCCGGGTGTGGTGGCATGTGACTGTAGTCCCAGCTACTTGGGAGACTAAGACAGGAGAATTGCTTGAACTCGGGAGGTGGAGGTTGCAGTGAGCCAAGATCGCACCATTGCACTCCAGCCTGGGCAACAAGAGTGAGACTCCATCTCAATCAATCAATCAATCAATCAATAACTCATGTTCATGAAAAACTCAATAGTATGAGAAAATGGTTATGTTGTAAGAACTAAGAAAAATAGAATTCAAAGTAATAAGTACAGGCATGCACTATACTCACAACAAGACAAGCAGGAGCCTGTCTATAATTTGTGTTGTTTGATTAGATAATCCATTTTCATGGCTGTAAATTCCAAAGGTACAAAATGTTCTACAATAGTCTGTTTCCTTCTTCTGCCCAAACACTCAGCAACTGCCCCGGTAGGCAATATATATTACTAGTTTTTTTCAATCTTCCCAGAGATGTTTTATGCATAGCACATATTCTGTTGATGGGTGTATTCTGTTCACCCCAATACATTATAATTTAGTGCAGACAACTCTAGCTCATCCCTAAGCAACCAAGAGGTGAAAACCCAAAAGATGTTATTAAAATCCTTTTCTCTCCTCGAGAGAGAGGTTTGTACTGGTGTTTTCATGCAGTCCATTCAGTTTACAGATTTCACTTGTTGTTTGTGTTTAAATATTTCACCTTAAGGTTTTAAACAAAGAGAAACAGCAAAGCTGAAACCTTAAACCTGAGACCTCAATATACACTTTTCTTTTTTTTTTTTTTTTTTTTGAGATGGAGTCTCCCGGGTTCAAGCAATTCTCCTGCTGCAGCCTCCTGAGTAGCTGGGATTACAGGCGTGTGCCACCATGCTTGGCTAATTTTTATATTTTTAGTACAGACGAGGTTTTGCCTGGTTGGTCTGAAATCCCTGACCTCAGGTGATCCACCCACCTTGGCTTCCCAAAGTGTTGGGATTACAGGCGTGAGCCACTGTGTCCAGCCTCAGTATACGTTTTTAAAATCTCAATTCTTGGAAAGGTTTCTAGTGGTTAAGAGGCTGAGATACGGGACTGGACAATCTGGGCCTAATCTCTGACTCAGCCACTGTGTGACCTTGGGGAACTTACTTCACCTCTCTGTGCCTTAGTTTCATCATGAGGAAAATGAAGATAGTAAGAGTTCCTACCTCGTAGAGTGGATATGAGATTAAACGAGCAAAATGTGTGAAACACTTAAAAGAGGGTCTAGCACAGTTAAGAGTTTACTGTTGTCTTACCTGGCTCTGCTATTTAAATAGGTACAAGACTAATCTAGCCATGAAACTTGGGCAATTCTAGCATCCTGTGATTCATCATTTATGTTACTAGCAAAAGCCTATGTCTTGTGCACAGTAGGGACTGCTGACTAAGGGTGCTGCTTCTGGCCAGTGTTCCAGAACCTGGGACTGTACTGACTCATGTCCACTGTGAAGGTGACCTGAACTTCCAGGAGCAGTGGAGCCATTTGGGCTGGACAAAGATGATTGTTAGCAACGTGAGATGTTGGGCTTGCAGCATCTCCCTTCCAGATTTCAAAAAGAAAATACAGCTTCTTACACTGGCCTGTGCCACTTACTCCTTCCCTCAAGCCCTGACTGGAGGACCGGACAAATGCCTTCAGGAACTACTAATCAAATACTGAGGTCTCATGGCCCAGGGCAGGGGGAAACTCCCCTCCTCTGGGGCGCCGTTTGTCTTATATGTGGGTGTCACCTGGGTGGGATTCTTCTGCCAGGGAACAGGCTGAGGAAGATGGGAGATTCTGGTTTCTATGGATACTGGGCTAGCTGGGATTTACATAACACAGTTCAGAGAACAGACAGTCTGGGAACAGTGTGGACCCAGGAGGAACATAAAGAACAGGGGTTCTCTGGATAGGCAGCAGTGTGGAGCCCTGAGGATGGAGGGAGATGGTGTGTGAACAGCGCCCCAACCAGGGCATGGCATATACTTATGACTCAACACATACTGGTGCTCTTTACTCTCCACCCCCTCTTAAGTTGGATATGGGCGTGCAAAACGTCCCTTGTTTAGTTACAAGGCATCTCATGTAGGCTCTATTTTAATCCCTATTGCTGGAGCACCATGTGAGATAGGCCAAAAAAGCAGTCAGGGGGCTTGTTCAGTGTCACAGGACTAATCAGTGACAAAGCTGAACCTCAGACCCTAGTCTCCTGGTGGTACTGTCCCTAGATCTCAAAACATCTCAGTTTGCAGTAGTAAATGTGGTCTAATTCAGGCAGTTCAGTTTATGAGGGCCTAAACTAAGATCGGGGGTAAGGGGGTAAGGCAGGGGGTGTGGGGAGAAGTGGACAATTCGAAATACTAGTGGAGGTAGGGTGACCAGGCAGACCGTGGATAGACTGGACCAGGTAAAGAAAGGAGGCTGCCAGGTTTCTGGCCTGAATAACTCGTGCTGGTCACTGGGGCATGATGAGGTCAGTGCTGTGTTAAGGGACATGGTGGAGGAAGCACAGGGAAGGCCATTAGAGAGCTCTGGAGTCCAGGATCTGCATGAGAGATATGGAGTCATGGGGCACCAGCACATTTTAGAGGAGGGCTGAGGATTCAGGTTAAAGACTTATGAGGGGCCGGGTGTGGTGGCTCATGCCTGTAATACCAGCACTTTGGAGGCTGAAGTGGTTGTATCACGAGGTCAGGAGTTACAGACCAGTCTGGCCAATATGGTGAAACCCCATCTCTACTAAAAATACAAAAAAAAAAAAAAATTAGCCGGGCATGGTGGTGCGCACCTGTAATCCCAGCGACTCAGGAGGCTGAGGCAGAAGAATCCCTTGAACCCGGTAGGCAGAGGTTGCAGTGACCTGTGATCATGCCACTGTACTCCAGCCTGGGTGACAGAGTGAGACTCCGTCTCAAAAAAAAAAAAAAAAAAAAGACTTATGTGGAACGAATAGAGACAGAAGTGGAACCAGAGGAAGGCAGCCTGACAGACGCCAATATAAATACATTGAACAGCGGTGCCAGAAGACTCTGAATTCAGATAAAAGGGCTGTAAAGTAATGCACCAACTCCAGTTTAGGGTGGCATACAGCCTGCAGCCCCCAGTGTGGCTTTCCCTAGTACCGGGGAAGACAGAAGCAAAGATGAAAACACCGACGACCAACAAAAAGTGAAACTGGGGAGGATTTCCCCTGAGTCTGAAGCCTGTGGAACCTGAGTTCCAGCAGCCACGAAGACACATCGAAGGCTGCTTTGTCCCTTCCTCCCTCTCCCCTGTCTACACACTGAGGATCAGACACCACTGAGGTTGGACCTTTGGGGTCAAAGAGGTGGTCTGGATGCTGTGTTTTGTGCTCCTAGCCTACTCCTTGCAGCATGCCCTTTTGCTCTCTGAGAGCCTGGTCTCAGCTGTAGGAATTAAGGGAGGACTCCCACTGTGGGGCTCCAGGGGTGTCTGCACCATGTGACAGGGGAGCTTACTGAGATTGACATTTGTTGAGTGAATGCCTAAACACTTCAATCAATGCCCCAGGAAAAAGTGAATCTGGGAAATGTGTAAGGGAAATAAATCAAGCTAAAGGGAAAAGTTAAGCTGGGAACTGCTTAGGGCCAACCTGCCTCCCATTCTATTCAAAATCACCCTGCTCACTGAGATAAATGCGTATCTGATTACCTTTTTGGAGAGGCTAATCAGAAACTCAGAAGGATGCAATCGTTTGTCTCTCATCTACCGGTGACCTCAAAGCCCCCTCACTGCTTGAGTTGTCCCACATTTCCAGACAGAACCTGTGTACATTTTACATATATTGATCGATGACTCATGTCTCCCTAAAATGTATGAAACCAAGCCATGCCCCGACCACCTTGGGCACATGTCATCAGGATCTCTTGAGGCTGTGTCATAAGCACACATCCTCAACCTTGGTGGCAAAGTAAACTTTTTAACAGAACTGTCTCAAGGGGTTGACAGAAACAAAACTTGAGTTTATGAGATCTAGCCATTCTCCTGAACATCAGGGCATTATTTTAATTAAGGGAGGTTCCTGATATGTCCTAACTCTCTACTATTCTTCAGCTGCTTTTTGAAGTGACCAGGAATATTGTTTTCTTCTGTCCTTCATCCTACAGTACCTATCCTAGTAACTGCAAGCTCCAGGAAGCAACTGGCCAGACAGGAGGGGGAACTGGTGGCAACGTGGTACATTCTGGGAGGTGGAATCCTACAGGATAGTGCGGCAGGGATAGGAAGCGCCTTTTCCAGTGTGCATGTGGGTTTGTAGTTTATTGTTCCGTATTTTTGTCAGTCCTCATTTTCATAGTTTCAGGAGAAGTGTAGGCATAGAAGATTTCACCTCCAGACAGCAGAGCCACCCCACTTTGATGCTGAGAGATGCTGGGAGGGTGCTGGGAGCTGAGTCACCCCAAATGCTCTACGTTGTATCCATTTCATCTCCTGTGTGGGCCTTACGTGGAGCTGAAGGAATCTAGGATTTAGATTTTACCTCCTTTGGTGTTCAGTCTATTAATTAAAAACAACAGGCTGGGCGCATCACACCTGTAATCCCAACACCTTGGGAGGCCAAAAAGGGAGGATCACTTCAGCCCAGGCATTTCAGACCAGCCTGGGCAACAAGTGAGCCCCCATCTGTCCAAAAAATTTTTTAAAAAATTAGCTGGGCATGGTGGTGTGTGTCTGTAGTCCCAGCTACACAAGAGGCTGAGGTGGGAGGATCTCTTGAGCCCAGGAGTTCGAAGCTGCAGTGAACTCTCAGTACATCATTGGACTCCAGCCTGGGCAACAGAGTGTGACTCTGTCTCTAATATAAATAAATAAAATAAAAACAACATGGGGGCATGACAAAATACCACAGAACAAAGGGGAGGAATTATCCTGAAGATTCTGTGGAAGAAAATATCTCCTTAAAAGGCCATCTACAGCATCTGGTAGGAAGTTTTGGCATTCTTAATAAGGAGTCATCTCTTAAAGCAGGAGCAGAGGGAGGAAGAGGAGAGGAGGCTGAGTATGAGATGGGAGTGAGTGAGACAGAGCAAAACTGCAAGGAAACTGAGAAGGTCACGGCAGATTTGAAGCTCATGGAAGAGACTGTTCAGAACAGAGCTGTAACCAAGACTGAGAAAAATGGAGTAGGCAATGTGGACGACAAATTTAAGAAACATTGCCAGAAGACAGGGAGAGGGGAAAAAGAAAGAAGAGGAGGGGAGGGGGAGGACAAAGGGGAAGAGACAGGGAGGGGGAGGATTAAAGTCTAACAAAAATTATGGGGAAAAAATAACAAATTAAAACTGAAATGACTGATAGAATTGAAGATTGGAAGTTCTTGTCACATCCAAACAAATTCATGGCAAATACTTTGAATTATAGGAAACAAATTCTACTAACATCCAGTACTACAGAGCAAAACAACACAACGAAAACCTAGCAATGACCAAAGAATAAAAATCAGTCTGGTTTGCCAAAGACAAATAATGGGAAATATGTACAGAATTTTGAGCAAGATTATGAATCATCTGGAATTTTATATCCAGACAAGTTGTGCAAAGGTAAATGACATTTTCAAAATGCAAGGATTCAGAAAATATGCCATCAATGAACCCCACTTGGAATAATTTGATTGAATATGTGTTATATTGCAAATGTCAAAAGTTGTTCTTGGAGATATATAATATCAAATAGAATTTAATAACAGTGATCTTATACAACTCCAGATTATAGTAACCAAACCCAGAAAATTTGAGGCAAGGGAAATAAAGTTTCTTAAATCCCCATATGGAGGAAAAGGGATGGAAAATAACAGAATTATTATTATTATTATTATTGGGACAGAGTGGAGTTTTGCTCTTGCAAGATTCTTTGAACTGACTGCACCATGGACTACACCATAGTCAAGCCATGGTGACCCCCAGGACCCACACGTACACCTCCAGATGGCCACCTGGATCCAGAAAGGTAACAGAAAAACCAAAAAAGGAGAAGAATAGCTAGCTCCTGTAGTGCCTCGTCAACCAAACTTGCAACATGCCACCATTGTTCCTACCTCAACTGATAAGTCAACCTTGTGACACTGGACCCTGTGGCCTGATTAACCGACCTTATGACATTCTACCACTGTTCCTGCCTCAACTGATAGGTCAACCTTGTGACACTGTAAACTGTGACAGCGCCCCCCCGCCACCCCCACTTGCAAAAAACTGCTCTAAACTGTAAGTTTCCATTAACTACCCCAACCTATAAAACCAGCTCCTTTCCCACCACCCTCAGCTGACTGTCTTTTCAGACTCAGCCCACTCACACCTGAGTGAATAAACAGCCTTGTTGCTTATACAAAGCCTGTTTAGGTGGTCTCTTCATTCAGAGCACACTTAACAGCTCTGTCACCAAGCTGGAGTGTAGTGGCACGATCTTGGTTCACCACAACCTCTGCCTCCCAGGTTCAAGCAAATTCTGTACCTCAGCCTCCTAAGTAGCTGGGATTACAGGCGCCTGCCAGCGTGCCTGGCTAATTTTTTGTATTTTTAGTAGAGATGAGGTTTCACCATCTTGTCCAGGCTGATCTTGAACTCTTGACCTTGTGATCCACCCGCCTCAGCCTCTCAAAATCGGGATTACAGGTGTGAGCCACCGCCTCCGGCCCAGAATTCTTTTTAAAAATACTGTTTTATTCTGTATTTCTGATGCTGAGAAAAGTATATGTTGAAAGCGTGCTTTCAGGGACACTAAAACACTAGGAGACTTTAAAAATAGCATACGTTCCTTCCAAAACATGAAAACGTAGAGAAGGATAAAACATGATCTATGGAGGAAGAATGACAGCAAATGAAATAAAGAGGATAAAAGAAAATGACATCACTGCTATGCCAGCAGATGCAAATTATCTAAATATTATTAAAACTAAGATTGTCAAATTAAAAAAAAACCCTATAATCAGCTGCTGATAAAAATATCTGAAACTAAATGACCAACTGAATCACAGTACCAAGGAGTCTGGTTGCTAACAAAACAGATCCAAACAAAGAAAACAGGATGGTGATAATTTCAGGCAGGAATTCAAAGGAAAAGGGCAAAGGAGATATAAAGAGATACTTTTTTCCTGGAAAAAAAAAAAAAAAGCCATCAAGTACGTACGGCAGGTTCTTTTGATATACACTGAAAGTTTGGTGGTGTAATGATTACCTAGAAACTCAAGAGAACTGACAGAATAATAATAGACTTGGTGAAGTAAATTCAAATGACATTAATTTATAAATATGAACACTCTTGATATTAGTAATATCCATAAAGAAAACATACTGGAAATAAGACTCCATTCATAATGGCAACTGAAATATAAAACTACCTTGAATTAAACTTTAAAACAGAATTATAAAACTTTACTGAAATCTAAAAAACTGACTAGAATAAGTGGTCATAACTCCAAATACCTAGAGGTCTGGTTTTGAAATTAGACAAAGTGATTTTTATTTAATTTTGAATAACAAGAAAAATGTTAAGCAAAATATTTTTAGGAAGTAAACAAAAATCTATTTGCAGATGACATGATTGTATATCTAGAAGACCCCATTGTCTCAGCCCAAAATCTCCTGAAACTGATAAGTAACTTCAGCAAAGTCTCAGGATACAAAATCAATGTGCAAAAATCACAAGCATTCCTATACACCAATAACAGACTTAAAGACAGCCAAATCAAGAACCAACTGCCATTCACAATTGCTACAAAGAGAATAAAATACCTAGGAATACAACTAACAAGGAACGTAAAGGACCTCTTCAAGGAGAACTACAAACCGCTGCTCA